>PVKY010013840.1:0-10845 GCA_004027775.1 Bradypus variegatus | reverse complement strand
GTCAACAGGAGAGACTCCACCTCTGCTGCTTGCAGGACACTCATTGCCTCCCCGGACACAGTGGATGTTTTCAGCTTCCTGAGGAGACCTAATCAACGTCTTCCTTTCCCTCCCCAGGATACCTTAAGGAAGTAAGGAACAAGGACAAGTTACCTCCTCCGATAAATGAAAATAGGTAACCCATTACTGTGTTCCTATTTCTGACCTGAATCTCAAGTTCACTTTTGTACCTCTCCCAACCTGCAGCAGAAGGCAGCAAATATCAGTGGAAATAAAAACAGGATTTCATATCAGAAGATCTATGCTCCAATGTCAGCCCAAGCCCTGGCTGTGATTTGGAATCCTGAACTTTTGGGGAAAGAGCCCCAATTTCTTCTCTGTAAGATAAAGCTGAGTAAAAAAACTAAATCAATCACTGGTTAAAGATCAATTAGACATCCCTTTTAAAGACTATAAAATGCTATATAAATGTTAGTTAAGAGCATCTGTATCACTTCTCCAAGTTAAAAAGTAAACTTGTAGTACATCTGTTCTATAATTTCACCACTGAGAAGCAAATCAAACATAGGACTTCACTTGTTTGTACTGGACTTTCAAAGCCCTCAGGTTTTCACAAAATTTTGTTAGCCACTCCAGCAGGCCTATGAGATATGCTCATCCCCTTGACAGAAAAGGCAGTGGACACCCAGAGAACTCAGGCTGCCCAAGCCCCAGCCAAGCAGAGGCAGATCTGGGGTTGGGACCCTGTGTCCAACTCCTAGTCCACGCTGACACCAGAATGCCCGGGGATTCCATCTCCTTTCTGTAGTCAGTGCAGACTTTAATCCCAAAATAACAGAGTCAAAGCCCTGGGCTCTGCCCTCGCTCTCCTCATCGATTCCAAAGTTGCTGCTACATGAAATGCCGTGTTAGCATTTGTCATGGAGACAAGCAGCGCACGGCTAGGGAGGTCAGAGCTAGAAAGCATTTCCACCCTGCAGCCTTCCTTCCAGACTTATGGGGAAAATTTGTTCCTGAATAAAAGCAGAAGTAAAGGAGAAAGGGCTCTAACAACAACAACAACAAATCCATAGTGAACTTTACGCCATGCTGGCATGGATGGTTATAAGCACTTAATGTTAATGAGGTAGGAATTGCTATTACTTCCATTTTAAATATGAGGAAACGGAGGCACAGAGGTTTTTAAAACAAAACAAAACAGGCCAGGGTCACACAGCTAGGTGGTAGAAGAACCAGAAATAAAAGTCAGTGATCTGGAAAGAGTCCACACATCACTGGTCCTCCTAGCCTTTGTTTGCTCGGGCTAATAATCAAGCCACCCTTCCCTTGCAGTCTGCCCATGTGGTACGGGGAGTTAGTAATTACACACCCACAAACCTGAGTCCCAGAATTCTCCTGAAAGGATCTAATCAACCAGCTGGTCTGGCAAGTAAAAAACACCTCTGCCACTAAACTTACTTCAGTCAAAACAAGTCATTCCATTTGCAGCCTTTGTTCTATTTTTCTTATCACATTGGGGTACATACTTACCAAGACTAACAGTTGTAGTGACAAAGGCCTCAAAACAGCATCTGGCAATTCCTTGCAACCACCCTACCAGGCCACATTTGTGGTACTTCTTCCCTGTCATTACCTACCCCCCCACACACATCCACCACAGGGCTCTGAACACTCAGAATTAAGAGGAAGGAAACAAGGATCTAAACAGAAGCTTCAACGGTAATCAACTCAGACCACTCCACATATATACAGAGGTGAGAACATCTGTCCTGTGATCTTTAATCAAAAGTTGCAAGATAAGGAGGAAATTAAGCCACCCTTGGGCTTGTGTTACAGAAACCTTGTGAGGTCTCAGTTCCTCATCCCAACAGAATATTCTGACCAGGCAATGCCTCAGTGTGCTAAAACACTTTCATTAGTGGAACAGGGGCAAGTAGACAAAAGCAGGGGAAGAAGCCTTTGTAAGCTTTGTAAGAAACCCTCATGGTGGCTGGGATCCAGGTCAGAGCAGCCTCAGAGAGCTGAAGCTCAACCTCTGAATCCAAGTGGCTCCTAAAGACAGGCTGCTTCAAGAGGAGGGCATCTGGGTGCCCCATCCCCAAAGAGCACCAAAGAACACATAATCCATCTTCCCCCTCACAAAGAGTGAATGGTCTGGGATTTGGGAGGGATTTTTCTCTACTATAACCTGCCCACACATGTACTCCACTTTTATATTATGGCAGGGACAGTAAACCCCAAAGTTCTTTGAAAATGAGCATAACAGGCAGGGTACAGACACACACATGTGGAGAGAAGGAGTCTACTACTGTAAGAGAAACAGTGCAAGGGCAACAAAACCCCACCTCAAGAAGGGGGGGATTTTAGGGAGGGTGGAGACTGGGGGTACCGGAGTGCACCAGCCCTCTCTAAAGAGGCAGCGGCCCCAATAATGCCATCAGGAATTCTTAAGGACAGAATATCAGAAGTCTCCCAATTTTCAACACTGGCTCAGTTTTCTTTTCAACTTTATGCTGCCCTGTAAAACAAGTCTGCTAGTTGGATGCCGGCTATGGCACTAGTGTGATGAA
The DNA here is from genome assembly GCA_004027775.1 of Bradypus variegatus. NCBI lineage: Eukaryota > Metazoa > Chordata > Mammalia > Pilosa > Bradypodidae > Bradypus > Bradypus variegatus. The sequence goes on along the minus strand of PVKY010013840.1, from coordinate 8,275 downwards.
AAGACAGCTTGCTGTTTTAGTTTCCTTGGCTGCTAAAATACCATGCAATGGGTCTGCTTAAACAATGGGAATTTAATGGCACATTTCTGAGATGAGGAAAAAAAGTCCAAATCAAGCCATCATCAAGGCATAGCTTCCTCCCCAAAGACTGTGGTGTTCTGGGGCTGGCGGCTGGCAGTCTTTGGTCCTTAGCTAGGGGTCCATTCAGCTTCTGGCTGCTCACTCTGTGGCCTTCCCTCTCATGCATGAATTTCATTTCTCTTATAAAGGACTCCCGTAAAGGGATTAAGATCCATTCTGATCGAGTTGGGCCACGTCTTAACTGAAGTAACTTTATCAAAAGGCTTTATTTACAATGGGTTCACATTGACAGGAATGGATATAGTTTAAGAACATGTTTTTCTGGAGAACCTACAGCTCCAAACCACCACAGTTGCCTAGAATAACTAACCAGTCCTGGAGTGTAGCTCTGCTACCTGCTGAAGACAAGGTCGAACAATAGCAGAGGCTGGAAATAATGTAGAATCTCAAATTAGACTGATCTGAGTTTGAATCCAGCCCCTTTTACTAGCTGTGTCTCAGGACTACTATTCACCACTGTAAGCAACAATTCCCATCTGTAAAATGGGTTAATAAAACCCAACTCAGAGATTTGTGAGAATTATAAACATGAGTGTGTGAAGACTACAATAGACTTAACAAATCTTAAATTTCCTTTGCCCTTTGACCTTAAGGCAAGCTTCTTTAGATTTTAATGCTCCTATCTGTTAAAAACCAAATAGTCCTCCAGCAGGACTACCACACCTAACAGGTGGGTGAGGTGACGGAGATGAAAGCAGAGTACTGTACAAATGTAGAACATGGTTGTCTTGATTGCTAACACCCTCTCATTTCTAGGCCAACAAAAGAGCAATCTGCTTTCTGATGTGTTTATACCCTTCAATAATGTGAGGCAGGAGAAGATGGTGTCGTATTTGTGGTAATTCCTTAAAATGGCTATTAGCAGTCAACTCCCCAAGGAGTCCAATTCCTCCATCCTCACATAGAAGAGAGTCATCAACGAGTGGGTGCCTGGTCACTGAGGGCAGGGCAAGCTTCTTTTCTCTCCTCATGCTCTTGTCTTAGAGAACTAGTGAGGAAACTGAGGTTGAAAATAAAGTCACCATACTTTTGCATACTTCTTTGATTAATAACAAGAAGCTGAACTACAAGCCAAACAATTTCATTCAAATATGACCATGAATTCACTATATGATGATCTTTTTCCCTCTCTATGGGGATTTTTGTCAGTCTCTCCTTATTTTCCCATACACTGCAGTGAAATTGGGACATGCTTTAGTGTTTCCTCACAATGTTACAATTTCTTTTACACTAGGGAATCTACACAGGAAAGGTCTATGCAGAGGAGATTCATCTCATCTGACATGTTAACTTTTAACTGGTCATAGGCATCATTTACTTGGCTTGTTTTCTCTTAAAATCAAAGAGGCACTAAATTCAGTTGTACTGAAGCCTCTCAGAAATGTGGGTTTATCTTTCCAGAGTATGCATCCTCTTTCTCCTTTTATAGAACTTCCATAGCTGTCTCTGAGAATCACTAGTTTTTCAAATGACTAAATACAGAAAAAGTAAAAATTATACAATAAATTAGGAAGCAAAAATAAATTGTCTGAATATATAGATATGTATCCCGTCTACACACACACAAAGCAGGGTTCCTGAAAAGGAAAAGAATGGTGCTACCACTGCAAAATTTTTAGGAATTGGTTCTTTGCTAAATATTTAAGACATGTCTTGAATCCCTGAAGCAAACAAGGTAGACATGAACAAGGAAACACACGCACAGATAAGATCCGTTTTAAGCAATAAGTATACCCACACTCACCTTGTGCTGGTTTTTATAATGTGAGCTTTTATTGATGTAAACAATACATCCAGAAGTATATTCAGATCTTAAATGTACATGGTTGTATTTGTTACCCTGAGGTCTGTTTTTTTGACAAGCATAACTTAAAAGAGATTTGGGCAGTTCAGAAAATTGCTAACACACTTCACACAACTGGCTCGGATTGGAGGCAACTCAACCCCCACCCTTTGTATAAAAAAAAAGCTGACAAAGCATTCACCTGCGTCAACTTGATCCGGCAACAGCTTTATCACATTAAGCAAACACTCAAAGCTGCCTGAACAAAATAAAGCGGTATCCCGAGGAGGGAGAAAAAAGAAATGGAGAGGCAACCTTAACACCCAATTTACAAATCTTTGACTCACCGGTAGTGCTTGCCATACCCATCCTCTGGGTTTCTAAAAGGCTCCACAGGTTTTGTTCTTGTTATTGATGTTACTTTTTATTAAGGAAAATGTCAATCTTATCCAAAAGGAGACGTTAGCATAAGTACTTCCACACCCATGAACCTAGTTTTAACAATTAACAATTTATGGTCAATCTCTTTTCATCTCTTTCTCCCTACTCCCCACCCCCAACAGCGTCCCCGAAATCGGATTATTGAGAAGCAAATCCCCAACCTCTGTTTCAACTTCAATATGTATTATCTAAAAGATAAAGGGTTTTAGAAAATATAATCACTATACTATTATCATAACCAACTAAACAAAATATCTTTAATACTATCAAATAACCACTACAGATTTCCTCTATCATTTCAATTTTAAAAAAATGTTTTTTGATCAAATTAAGATCCAGCCAAGGTGCCCACACCGCATTGCTGTTAAACCACAAGTTCCCTGCTCTGTGGCTCTCGTCGTAGCCAGGCTGATCCCCACTGACTCTTCCAATTCTAATTCTGGAGATACCACAAAAAAATTCCAGTCTTAGAGGTTGTCAAATTAATTAAAGGAGTTCTGTAGTCAAATAAGTTAAAAAAAAAATCTTAAAAGTAAAACTTTAACCTGAAGCAATTAGCACTCCTGAGAACCAAACACTCATTCTCGCCTACTTTGAAATTCTGATTGTTGTGGTTAGTGGGTTTATCACCGGATTCTACCAACGCCCACCACCACCTACCCAAGTCTTTTGCACAAGTGGGGGACAAAGCAGGAGCGTTTCCTTCTCGAAGCAACTTCCTCCGCAGACCGCGTCCGAGGCTACCTGCCCAGGTGAGAAAAGGAGTTTCAGTCGCCAAATTCCGGAGGGCGGCCGCACCTTATCTGGAGGGAATTTGGAGCCAGCCAGGACGCCCCGGCCTCTGGGAACAAACAGCCCTGCCAAGCCCTGCGGCTTATCCCAGTGCCAGGCGCGCGAAGAGACGCTCGTCGTCTCCAAGTAATACACGGATGTGTACGTGAGTGCTACACCAACCTCGGCACCAGGAAGGAGAGTTAAAAAAAAAAAAAATCACCCACGAGGCGGGCTAGTATAGGGCACTCTGGGCAGGCCAGGGGCGTCATCAGTCAGTCCAGATGAAGGATGGGTCAGCATCAGACAATAGTCAAGATAGCCAGATGGAGAACAAGGAGGGGCAGGGCAAAGGAGGACCAAACCCTACTTCTCAGAATTAGCTCAGATAGCCAGGTGGAGGGGAAAGGAGGGGTTAAGCATAGCAACAGGCTAACATATAAAACCTGGGCATAGCTCAACCAGGCGCGTCCCCTCTCTTGGGCACGCCTGCGCTGACCTCTCAAGTGTGTGTTCCTTCTTACAAATCTTTGCTATCTTCCACCCGCATTTGCCGGCCTTTCAAATAAACTTTACTGCTTGCTATTATTTCTCCTGTCCCTGAATTCTTTTTTGAGACAAGAAAATCGCAACATGCACCGGAACTCACCGGTGCCAGCCGAGCTCCAGCAACACCACCACCACCTGTTTTAAAATGGTTAAAAATCATTTCACCTGGGAACGGGGAGGGCGAGTTTGCGGTGTGTATAAACCCAACCCGGGCCACTAGATTGCATGCCCCACCCCCGCCCCAGAAGCACGCCAGACTTCGGGGGTTAAGGCTAAGCAATAACCCCAAACCAAAGCGTCCGTGTCTGTGAGTCAAGCCCACTCCCTACTCCACCCCACACACACTTCCTGGGACCTTTAGGTAACGGTGTAGCCCCAGCCTCTAAACTCCTGGAAGGGTAATTTCTCTCCTTCCTCGGCGCCCTGAGTGCCTAGCCGGGAAAGCCGCGAGCTGCGTGGGTACAGGTTAACAACCCCGGCCCAGAGACCTGGAAGCAAGAGCGGAGCAAGCCAGGGGCTCTCCGGCCCGCGCCTCCCGGCCCTGGCACTCACCTGCAGCGCAGCAGCCCCGGCTCACGCTCAGCGTCCCCGCCGCGCCGGGTGCCAGACCTAACAGCGGGGACGTCGCTGCGGCACCTGCCGCGCCCGGTCCCAGGTGACTGCCCCAGGGAGAGGCGGAGCGCTGCCCGGAGGAGGCGTGGGGGCGGAGACGGGCCTCGGGGCCCCGCGGCGACCCCGCCGCTGCTCCGCCAGCTGGTAACCAGGAAGTGCTGAGGTCCGCGCGGAGCAGCCTTCGCGCGCCCCGGGCCCGCCGCGACCCCTGCGAGAGACGGGCAGACGGGCGCCGCCTGTCGGTGGGGCGGCGAGACGTACCGAGGCCACCGCCCAGGGCCTGCGGGAAGGGTCGGGGCCGACACTGGCAGGACAGACGACTCCGGGATGCCAGGTGGGGGAAACAGGAGCCGCTGGGCGTTTAGTGATAACCCCCGCCCCTCCCTTTTCGGGCTTGAACACCCAGTCCAAGGAGCGTCCCTTCTCCCCAGCAGCAAACGTAGACAGGGGCCCACTGGATCAAGTCCTTTCTCCCCAACCTCCGCAAATTTAGACTTTTGGCAGTTGTCCCCAGTTGAGGGTATAACACAGGGTGACAGAACTTGAAATCGGCATGCACTAAGTAACCTCCTGTAGGGCACTATGAATTCAGATTTTTAAATAAATCCTGTACTTGTCTTGCACTTAATGATATTGCTTTGGGGTCCACAGTGATAGTTTTTTATATTCATTCAACAATTATTTGTTGAGAACCTACGACTTGCCAGTCATTTAAACATTTAAAATGTAGCACAATTTCCTTCTCCTCCCCCTTTCATGGAGCCTCAAACAAGGGGAGTGGACTGGGCCTCCCTTAACCTCCCACAGAGCCTGGACTGATCTTGCAAGGAACTCAGGCATGAGGGCGCAATTATAACCTCATAAAAGTAAATGTGGGCTGCAAGGAGAACCCAGGAGTGGCTTCACCCAGCCTGGGGAGGTCACAGGATTTCGGGGAGAAGGGGATGGTTGAACTGAATCATGAAGGGCTATAGGATTCACCAGGAGGTGAGGTGGATCCACCAAGATTCCACCGTGGACGAAGTCAGAAGCAAATACCAGGCAGAGGGAGCAGTTCTGACAGAGGAATGGCAAGTGGGTCAGTAGAGCTGAGAGGGAGAGGGTAGGAGCCGAATTGGAATGGGGGGCATAGAAGCCAGATCATACTTCTAGTAAAAATAGCAGTCTCCATCTATGGAATATAGACTATGCAACAGGAGCTGGACATACATCGTTTCAAAGTAGCCTCACACCAACCCTAACAGGTAGGGTTGTTACTCCCCTTTACAGAAGAGGAAAATGAAGCCCAGGGAGGTGGGGTACCTTGCTAGTGATGGGGTTGGGACTAGGTGATTCTGGGGAGCAGGTCTGCACTCCTAATGCCCCTTGCCAGCCCAATCCAGGTTGAATTTGCCTTCAAATGCCCCCCAGCATCCCCAAGTATTCCAGAGTGCCCACTGCATATTCTTCTTTCCCAAAGCCTGTGTTGACAACTGCCCTCAGACCCTTCCTGTCTAGAGAAGACTCAGAAGCATGCCAGATTTCCCTCCCAAGGGGGACCCTGTCTGGCTGGTCTCTGATAGCCATGCTCTCCTTCTATGATAATAGAATTGATCCAATTGAAGCTGAGCACAGGACTGATTTGTACAAAGATCCCATTTCCCAGCATTCCTTGCAGCATAATTCATCAACAGTGATGACCAGAGTTCCCAGAATTTACTTGCTGGCAGCAGGCTTCTCCCCCAACATCCTTGATCTGTCGGATAATCTTGCGACAGACACTGCTAGCCACCTCCTCAGTGTGCAATCTTCTCTTCTTCCTTTCTAACAGAACCCAGACTTTGTTCAGAGAGGCAAGGTGCCCAGCTAAAATGCTCCCCAGATGACCTTGCAGTAGGGGGTGGTCAAGTGACACAAGTCTGGCCAAAGAGATTTATGAGGAAGTCTGCTGGAGAGTCCTGGGGAATGTTTTGATTTCCTGATGCATCCCTTTTGTCCCCCTTTGTTCTTCCTGCTGTGAGATAGCTGTGTGGCTGGAGGTGGGACACGGGTCTTCCCCACAAGAGGAAGAAAGCCTCACACTATGGAGAGTGGGAGATGCAGAGAGAAATAGGGGAAGCACCGCCCACACTGCCTCGCTCCGAGCTTCTTAACTACATGAGAAAAATAATCACCTTACTTGTTTAAGGCACTCTTGGTCAGGGTTTGTTAAATGCGATTGAAGTCAACCCTAACAGATACACCATCCTTTCCAAAGGAATCTTTAAAACTCAATCTAGCCAACCCTACGTAAAATGGGGTGTTACAGCAGAAAGAGAGCAGGTTTTAGCATTAGACAATTAGAGTTCCAGCTCCTCCATTTGTGTTAGCTAATGACTTTGGGCTAATTTGTGAAATTAGATTATATATTGCAAAATTAGAAACTGTCCTAAAAGCACAAGGCACAGTGCTAGTTTATGGTGAGGGCTTAATAAATGATCATTTAGGCTATTACTGTTTAACTTTCTAGCATCCCACAAATGGATCCCTGGCCAATGTATAGATTCAGAATCATATTGAATTCCCAGTTTCACCCCTTCAACTAATCTTTTTGCCTACTCAGATCTCAAATGCTATGTAAAACAAAGTCAGTCTGAAAGTGTCACTACAAAATCACCACTTGTCTAGCATCTCATTAGCATCCTCATTTCCTAGATGTTACCTACTCTATCAAAAAATTTTTTTTGAAAAAAGGAAAATAATAAAAGTACATGATTTGTTGTGACCTGCCATGAATTATTACTAGTCCATTAGTTTAACAAGTGCCTTTACACTTGCTGTTCTCTCTCTGGAACTCTCTTCTTCCAAATACCACAGGACCTAATCTCTCACCTCCTTCAGGTCTTTACTCTGAAGTGAGTCTTCCCTGGCCACCTGATCTCAAGTTACCAAGTGCTTGACAACTCCTGGTCCCCTTCCCTGCTTCCTCCCTCCTCCTGGGACTTATAACCTTTGAACACATGGTACCTTTTATGTGTTTACCTTCTTTATTGTCTGTCTTCTCTCTACTCTTCTACCATAGAATGCGCGTTCCAAGAGGGTAGGAACTTTGTATCCAGCTCCTAGAAGAACGCTCGATAAATACTTGTTGAATGAATGAAAGTGCATTTAAATCTGGACAATAAGTTCCAAGAAGTAGAATTGCTGGGCCACCAGGATTCATATTTAAGTTTTTAATCTACACTGCCAAATTGCCCTTTCAAAGGGTTGGAACAACATTCCTACCAACCATGCGTTAAAGTGGTGGCTGTTCCCACAACACACCACTTTGACCACATAGATTCTCTTGCTTAAATTTTATTTGAATGGTTTATCAGTCAGATTTCTTAATGACAAACAACAGAATCCACTCTAGCTAGTTTAAGCAAAAGACCCCCAAAAAATGATTTTTTGAAAGAGTATTGGTGTGCCACTTTGAATGTATTATGTCCCCCAAATGCCATTATCTTTGATGCAATCTTGTGGGGCAGACATTTTAGTGCTGATTAGATTGGAATTCTTTGAGTGTTTCCATGGAATGTGCCCCACCCAACTGTAGGTGATAACTCTTATTAGATATTTCCATGGAGTCATGGCCCCACCCATTCAGGGTGGGCCTTGATCAGTGGAGCTGTATAAATGAGCTGACGGGCAGAGGGAACTGAGTGCAGCTGTGAGTGATGTTTGAAGAGGAGCTACAGCCAAGAGGGACACTTTGAAGAATGAACTGGAACTGAGAGAGGAGCTTCAGCTTACAGAGACATTTTGGAGATGGCCTTTGAAAGCAGACTTTTGCTCTGGAGAAGCTAAGAGAGGACAAACACCCCAAGAGCAACTGAGAGTGACATTTGGGAGAGAAGCTGAAGCCTGGACAGGAACGTCCTGGGAGAAAGCCATTTTGAAACCAGAACTTTGGAGCAGGTGCCAGCCACATGCCTTCCCAGCTAACAGAGGTTTTCCGGACACTGTTGGCCATCCTCC
>PVKY010013839.1:0-10848 GCA_004027775.1 Bradypus variegatus | reverse complement strand
CTTCTCTTCAGCATCTGAAGGTATTAATCTTGATACAGTAAAATCATTTTCCTTTCTTATTCTACAAAACTGGCTTTTAGTTATTCCCAAGAGTATTTATACTGGGAATTTGTCATATTATGTCCATATTTTAAAGATATTCATATTTGAATCTTAGTGAGGTTTTAAAGAAGGTTTCTTTCTCCCTTGAATATAGAACAAAAATATTTTTAATGTTATGGAAGTATATTTCCTGTTCTTTATAATGATGGTATGAACAAATGGATTGTTCATATGAGTAAGGTTCTTTAGAGAGTATATTAGATAGTTTTAGAGTTGCATTAATTTTATATCTAAATCATGTACCACTTATTTGGAGGGCTGATTCAATACATCAATGGATTGTATTTGTTGATTTTGCCCCTAAAGTGGGCCTTATTCATTTTAGGAGTTGTTTACCCTGAAGGATCTAAAATACATTTTTAAAAAAAAATACGTTTTAGATTAAAGTGCCTAGTTTCTGATTAATGAATTAGAAAATGAAATGTGAAAAAAAGCATAGTCTTTTAAGGTTTTAAATTGATGTATGTGCATAGTCTTTTAAGGTTTAAATTGCTGTATGTATGTGCCACATTTATATCATATTAGTTACAAAATATGAAATTCAAAATTTTATGCTGTTTGCATGTACTGTGTTCCGTAATGTATAGGTTATAGCATTAAATTAATATGAAATGTTGTATATAGCTCCTTCATTTTCCTTACATAATTCTTAACAATTGGCTATAATTCTTATTATTGATGGAGTATCATTAGAAGCATCAAAATTAAAAATTCTATTATGTAATTTTTACTTTTGATTTGGCATTTACATTTTTAGCTTGTTGTTGAGGTACCACTGGCCTTGCATTATACACACACACCAAGTAGGCAAGACAGTTACTGATTACATTAATTTACTCTTTGTGGAGGATAAATGTTGTAAGCTGTGGTTTATAGATAAAGCTAGAAACTTAATTACTTTTTTATTTGAGAAAGCTATTATTTGAAATCAGTTTTGAGGAATTGCACTGTTTAATGATGCTGCTACTACATAAGATAACTCTGGGGAATTTGTGTCACCAGATAAGAGGAATGACTTTCCAGAATGCATTATTTTTCCCTTTTACATTTCACTTAAAAAAAAAAAATGTGTCCATATTCAGGAGGTTGGTTCATCAAACTCAGTGCTTGGGTTTGATTGGTTTCTGGTCAGTTTAGTAGCTACTCCTTTAGCAAGATGCTTTGTTTGTGGCCTTTGACAAAAGGGATGAGAGTAATGAAATAGAGTTTCAGGGCAATAATCATAGGAAAAACCTCTTTCTTGTAAGGGAATAAACCTGCCCCCTTTAAAGGAAATACCTTCCTAAAAAGAACAGAATAATACTTAAAACAGTCATCTCAATTTACATTTGCCTTAAAATTTGGTTAGATAATAAATGATTACATAAGCTTTTTAGGGTAAAAACCTGTTTAACACTGACTCATGGTGGTACTGTCAGAAAAATGTCATTGGCAACTTGAGTCCTACCATTCACTTCATGTGTAAGTTCTAAGAGGGCCTTGAGTTAGTCAGTCCTATTTTCTGGGGGGAAAAAAGATAATTTTATACTTGATATTTCTTTCTTTCTTTCTTCCTTTTTTATATTTTTCTTTTCTATTTTGGTTTCCCTACATTCTTTGTTCAACTAAAAGTCTAGTTATTTCTTTTCTTTATGTTAACTGTATGTTTATCAAGTGTCAAGATGGGATTACCTTTTAAAAAGAAGCCATGTTTTCCATACTGTTTTAGTCAGCTGCAAAGAACTTTCTGTTTCTCTTTCATAAATAGTTTTATTTGCATCCATTTATTATGATTCTGTTAATTTGTTGAAATAACCGACTATAAAAACTGTTTACAAGTGTTTTCTTGCCTTAAGAGGTAACATTTTCTACTTAATCACCTAAGGAGTAACTATTTGCATTTTAAAAGGTTTCTTTAGTTCATTATATCTTTTTGCTCGGAAAATAGAAATGCCAAAATAACATTTAATGTACTGCTCTGAGTCCTTTCAACATCAGAAAATTTAAATTATGTTCATAATTCATTTGCTTATATTTTAATATGAACATGTATTAGGGAATTATTTTGAATGTAAATTTCAAGTGATTATAAGAATTAGATTGAATTCAAAGCTTTTGTTTTTTGCTTGGATTAATCAGATTTAGAAATATCTTTTATGTGAGACTTAAGAATTTATATAATCTGCAGTTAATGGAAACAAGGACATCCTTAGTTTGTTCTTGATGATTATATTACTGTGTTGTTTAGCTGAAGAAAACCATGTGTTAGGTGTACGCTCATTAATTTGTATAAAAGTAAAACACTACAGTAGCAGACAAAAAAAGCACTTACTGTTAAGCCAAAATAAGCACTGTAATTCAAATGGATGTATTTCAATTACTGCCAAATAAAACAGTGAATGGTATATCTTGCTGATATATTGAATATTTTAAATAATTTCTCATCAGCCTTACTCTATAGGAGCTTTCATTTTCCATGCAGACCACAGATACAGGCAGAGAACATAGACAATTACAGAAGCACTGAATTCAAATGTATCTGTTAACTTTATGTACTAATCTGGGGGAAAAAAGAGAAATTTTGTAGTGTATGAAGTCAGCGTACTTATATATTAACCTTAAGAATTTAATGTGTTTTGATGAGTAATGCCATCAAATGTAATGTAAATTTCTTATATTGATGTACATGCTTCTGTCCCCTTTCAGACATGATCTGGACCTTCTTTCCCTGCCAGGTCTTGGTAAGGATTCAGATACATTTAAGTCAAGGAGTGAGATGATGCCTGACACCACTGCCATTGCCAGATGACTGAAAGGGTTCTTCTGGATATAAACACAGTATGCTCAGTTTGGTACTTGTAATAAATAGGATTATTTTAAAATAATTAAATATGTATAACATAGATAAATGTACATGGTTATATTTTTTAAAACAACCAAATTAAACATAAACTTAAATACGTTATTTATAAACAAACCATACAAACATGAGTTGAATGATCTTTTCCTAGCTAGGATCTAGGGTTAGGGGTGGAATGGGAAACTAGATCAGAATCTCAGTCCCATCTTCTGTTTTCTTTATTATCTGCCAAACTCTTTGTTATCTCATGGTGTTCTCTTCAATCCCACTACCAGAACTTGGTGTTTTGGTTTAAACATCTGTCTCTGAATTCTTTTGCATGTTTAAAATACTTCTTTAAAAGTATCTCAGTGTCCTGTTGTTATACTACTTGTAGGGCTTTGATGGAAATCTTTATAAATTTACTTTTTTTATCCACTATCTTTCTTACTGTCTTTATGCCACTTTTGACTTCTATTTTTTCTCTTTTCTGCAGTGTCTCTTCCTGTATCCTGCATTTTGTAATACTTCATCCTGCTACTCCTTCCCCCATCATCTCTCTCTCCTCTTGCTCCTGACATCTTTGATCAGCCTGCACAAGCTCTTTGGTCTGCTAAGTTTCTTTCTTTGGCTTTTTCTATATCTGAACAGTTGGAATCCATCAGTAACTTCCATCGTTTGGGCAGGGAAGGACTGGATTCCAGTACAGGGGAGAAAAGAAAAAGCAAAAGTTCTTTCTATGACACTTTTTATTCTTAAAAGCCACAACAAAGAACTGGTACATCAAATATCACCTCAGTGTTGTCCTTTTAACTGTCTAATATGTGTGTCACAGATGTCTTTCACAAAGTACATTTTTATGTATAGGAAATTATAGAACTTTTATAATTTTCTGTGCTTGAAATAAGCACCATAGAAGTTGAATGTAGAAAAGTAGTTTAAAATATGAAAGCACTTGAAATATACACTTCCAGAATTTGGCTAATTCTTTTAATAATACTGTGTGTGAGAGTGGGTCCAGGGACTTGAAAGGACCAAATGCATAATGTGGTAGAAGATGGATAATTTTAAAAAGTAGATTATATAGCAGGTATGTTTTTTATCGCTGCATAACAAATTATCCCCAAATTTAGCAGCTTGAAACAACAAACATTATCTCACACTTTCGGAGGATTTGGAATCCAGGAGTGGCTTAGTTGGGTGGTTCTAGCCTAGGGTCTCTCCTGAGGTTGCAGTCATCTGAAGGCTTAACAACAGCTGGAAGATTTGCTTTCAAGATCAACTCATGTGGCTGTTGTCAGGAGCCCTCGGTGCCTTGCTGCCTGTTGGCAGGAGGCCTTAATTCCTTGCCATGTGAGCCTCTCAACAGGCTTGCCTGAGTGTCCTTCAGACATGGCAGCTAGTGTTCCCCAGAGTGAGTGATCCAAAAGAGAGCAAGGCAAAGGCTTTTTTATTAAAAGGTTATATAGAAGTCTTTCATAACCTAGCCTTAGAAGTGATATACCAACACTTATTACATATTCTGTTGGTCACATAGACCAATCCTGACACATCATGGGACAAGACTACAAGGGCATGAAAACCAGGAGGTGGGATTATTTGGGGTCATCTTGGTGGCTGCCTACCACAGCAGGGAATCATCAAAACTTATACATATATAATTTAGACATTCAAATTTTAAATGAATAAGTGTACACTTTTGGATTTATCTTTGATATAGGGTCAAAGCCTTTACTTGGAATATGGATCTACTCGGTATTCTGAGATATATTTGTTGCATGAAGTGCACCCCTAAACCATTGTCTGATATTCCCAGTTTCCCTTACTTTTAAAAGGAGGGAAAATTTAGACAAATGGAAAATAATGAGTACAGATTCCTCCTAGATATTTTTAATTTTGTACCCAAGTCTTCCCCACACCTCAGTTGATGACCACTTTTGTAACATCTTTGCCTTATCAAGTCTTCAAAGCATTCAACCGAGCTTTTTATAAAAACTATAGCTTTCTTTTGCTCTTATATTTCTTATTTTTGTACTCTTTATTTTATGTAATTTCAATAACATGCAACAGACATAAGTTTTGAGAACAAATCCAACTGATCATGGTAAGTCTACAAGGAATGTTTACACATATTAGCATAGCTTTCATTTCTAATAATTTTCTAATGTTCAAAATGAGCTCCTGATGGCCCCCGCCTAAATCTCCTCTTCCCACAGTCTTCCCCTTGGGGCTCAGTAAGGAAACTCCATTCTTCCAGTTCCTTAGACAAAAAACCTCTTTCCCTCACAATACCGTAATACAGTACAGATGGTGAAAGATGGTCAGATCTTGTTGTTTTTTTTTCTGGTACATTTTAAAGTAGAATTGGTAGGATCTTGGTAACAGATTGAATGTGAGATGTAAGGAAAGAAAATGTCCCTCTGGATGCATGTTTCAGGCGTTATCTGGTGGGTTTAACTGACAGGATGGTGGTCCCAAGTTGAAAAAGATTATGGATGTCTAATATTCTCAGAGGCCTTTATGAAGGTTTGGGAGGCCAGAAATTGTTTGCTCAAATTATTTCTTATTCTTTAAAAACAAAAACAAAACAAAACACTTTTATCAACCACTCTCTTTGAAGTTAAAGACGGGAGGAAAGCAACAGACAGATGAAGTCGTCTGGGATTGATCCCCGCCCTCTCGCTAATAAAAGAAAAGTTGGCTGAAGGTAATACTTGGAAGAAGATAATGTGGCTTGGCTTCTTGACTGGAAACCAGGACTTGAAGAGCAGCTGAGAGAAGTGGGCCCCAGAGCAAACGGGTTGCGGGCAGGGGAACCGACTCCAGCCTCGTAGTGAAGTCCATTCCAGCATCACTCCTTTCTTAGAGGGGAGGCAGCGTCCTTCCGCCGGGCCCTGGCCGACGTGGAGGCAGGCCCAAGGTTAGGGGTTCAGCTGAGGACCGAGTGCCGGGAGACAGGCAGGTTCTGGTGAAAAGTTGGCAGCCACCGCCCCCCTCGCCTGCTTTCCTCCTTGTCTCCACGCCTCTCCCGGCGATACGACCGAGGTGGGGGGGAGGGGGTGGCTGGAGGAGGGAGAGCTGGCCTTGTGTTTTGGAACAGCTGCAGCCGGCTCTGGGCCCGCCTGGAATGCGGGAACAGGCTGCGCACCAGGACTTTTATGGAAACTTGCTGCTGGAGACGGCGGCGGCGACGGCAGCCAGAGGGCTCCCAGCGGCTGGCTTAGCAGCGGTAGCAGCCGGAGCGCACAGACCCTTGCCCACACCCAGGTGCAGGACGCGAACAGCATCTCCGCGCGCAAGGAGGACATTCGCTTCTCGCTGGCTCCTGGCGGGTGAGAGGAGTCGGGAGTGCAGGGGGGCCGGGAGGCGGAGGACGGAGGTGTGGGGACCCCGCGTTGGGGGGCGGCTGCAGGGAAGAGGTCCCCGCACGCGGGCCCCTGGCGGGCTACGCTGCAGCACAGGAGCGCGTCGGGTTCCATCCAGATGTGGCTCCAAGCTGGTCCTGGTCCTGAGCAAACCGGCCCTCGGGCTCGGCGGAATGCGCACCCGGCTCTGCCTCACTGTCCTCTCCGAATTAACCGGCCTCTGGCTTGGGGTTGCGATTTCCTTGCCCTGTTTCTCTGTTCCTGCTCTGCTTGAGCCTTATCGGTTGAGTTTTGAGTGCTTTCTTTTTCTGACCTTTCGGGAACGAGCACTCCGTGAGCGGAGTGGGTCCAAGTCCCTCTGCTATACCCTTGGGGGTCCGAGCGGCTGAAGTTCAGTGTCGTCCCGGAGAGGAGTACCCCCACCACGTGCCCCTGCCACCGTCTGGGTCTGCACCAGTAGTGCCTGTTATTTTTGAGAGGAATGATTCCTCATCTGTCATTGTGTAGGTTGGGTAGTGAAATGCGATTTAATAGTCTTAACATCTACCCCCTCCTCCAAACTGTGTTTTTCGTGCTTCTGCCTGAGGTGGGATGCTGGGAATTGAGGAACTAATGCTAGAAGTTGAAGTGAGTGAAGAATGTAGTCACCTCTTGAGACCTCCCTTGGCTATTTGCTTTTTGAAAATGCAGAGCCATTTATTTCAACAGTGTCCGTAAACTGCGAAACGCTCTACAAAAGCTAAGAATTTATTATTATTGGCATTTGTGGGGGGAAAACAAGTCGAGAGGTTAGTTAATATTGCTGTGATTTTGAGATCTTCGTTTTATATTTATTAAAGGTTCACAATATGCACAAAGAGAGTTGGGGAGAGAGAGAGATAAGGTAAAAATAGCATAAGGATCTGCCCTAACAAAATGTCTGTCCTTGGAAAAGAGGCAGGTAGAGAAAAGCAGTGAGCCATAGTAAGAAAAAAGTAGTTCTGTGACCAAAGCAATGGGAACATTTCTCATCACCTAAATTTTATTAATGAATTCATGCAACAGGGGCTCATTCCCCTGCGAGTCATAACATAACTATGTCTTGGGTAGTGTGATTTAATAGACTTAGGTATTTATACCATCTTAGTCACAAGTTAAGTGAGCCACAAAATATACCCCCCAACATTATCCTTTTATGGGATAAATTGCTGCAATAAAAAAAAGAGAGAAAAAAAAACTCAGAATGCACATAACTCCCCAAAATTCTTTTGAGTTTCGAGGTAATGATAAGGTAGAAAATACATCATTAATCAAGTGAGGGAAAGGGTATTTTTTTGGAGTGGGGGGAGTATGTTTAGTATAAAGGAACTTTGATTATTTAATGTAACTGATTCAGATTCATCCTCACAGTACTAGCACTCTGTTTTAAAAGATGTTTTATATTTTGACTGATGCTTCCTAGGAATAATTTAAAGAAAAATTTGTGCAATTCTGTATTTTTTTCTGCAAGAAGTCCCTTAAAGAGCAAAAAAGCACAAATGGCAAAATTCTTTTAAATCCAGTTTCTTCAATACATTGTTTTAAAAAATATCATAGATAGACTATGTAGCTATTTATTTACTTACGCATATCTGTGCTTTATACACTCTAATGAAGTACTATGGCTATAGTCACAGGAGAGCAATGTCATTCAGTTTTAATACAAGATTCTAAATGATATTTTTTTAAACTGAATTGTAGTGAATAGCAATTTTTCCTGCTCACCTTAAAATGGACTCTGTGCTATTTTTGAAAATTTGATATGTAAAACCCATTTTTATCAAAATGTATGTCATCTTGACATGACTATATTTGGCATCAACAAAGGAATGTATTATGTAGGTTTTTTGAACAGTACTTTTCCCCTGAAATTTCACTTAGAGTATTTAGGTTAGAGTTTCATTTGTGAACAGAATGAAAACTGAGTATGTATATATGGAAGAGACTGATTGGGGATTTAGATTGCTTAGAACCCCAGTGGCATGAAATGACATATTTCATGTAGGAAAAAAAATAAAAGCTACCAGCTATCTTCAAAATACTGTAAAGGCAAAGAAAAGTATTATTTAAATTAAAATACTGAGGTTTGTACATGTCTAAAAGGAAGAAAACAGTGCAATGAATACACAAAACTATGTAACAGATGAGCACATTGAAAAGTTTTTAGAGGAAAGAGGACTCAATATATTTTATATTACATAGGCCACACACAAAAACTATTGTGGTAGGTTATTTCATAATTTAGTGGGAAAATGACCTACAAAATTCTTAATTTCATATATTTTTGTTTTTATTTAATCCATCTGTACTCCATATCACCTGTGCAGTTTCTTTGATGTTCTTTCTTCTGGCTTTATAATTGCAGTTATATATCACTTGCACACATTTGAATTGTTACATTTTTTTTCTATTAAAATGTCCAGTATAATAAGCCTGGCTCTGGCATCATGAGATTGACATTGCCTTCTTGACCAAAAGGGGGAAAAGAAATATAACAAAATAAGGGTTCAGTGGCCAAGAGAGTTCAAATAGAGCTGAGAGATTATTCTGGAGATTACTCTTATGCAAGCTTCAGCTAGATATCCAAATTGCCATGGTATACCAAGCCCCAATCAACAGTGTTCCTTTTCATCTCTTTTTTGCTGTCAGATGAGAAGACAGGTGGATTGGGGTTCCCTAGGCCAGGTTTTGAGGTTGGTGAAATTTGCCTCCCACCTTCTTTTCTGTGTCTCATCTGTCTTTTCTTCCTCTTTGACTCTGCCTCCCTCTTTTTGGCCAAAGTAGGGCATCCCTTTACCCCTTCCTGTTTTCTCAGTGCTGCCCAGTTTCAGGTAACACAAACTGGTGGCCAAACAGCCACTTCCAGCAATAGATGTATTTAAAAATTAGTAAATTTTATAAGAAAATATGGATTTCCAGTCTCTTTTGAAAAACTGTAAGATTTGGACAAAACTAGGTCCACAGTTCTGCATAGTAACAATACGATGTTACTGGAACAAACTAGTGGCTGCCACCTCAGACAGGGCACATGCTCTCCAGTTTGACATAGACTCTGCCATTCCCTGTTGTTTACACCTGGTCATCCATCACTCAGTGACATTTCCTGTCTTACTTTTGAGTATGCAATCTCCCATGTAAGTATTAGGAGTCTGGAGCTATGATATGATAGAAAGTCTGCTGGCCTTGGAGTTAGGTAAGCTGAACTTTAAATGTAAATTTGTTTTGGTTAGCCATTCTTCTCTAAAATAGTATGAGCATGGGGGTGGGGAAGAAGAGGTTAGCATTCATTGGCTAATTATTGGTGTCAGCAGGGCTAGAAGGGACCTGTATTGCTAGACCAAACAAATCAAATATTTTAACTAGTGAGATTTTAGATAGTATAGTGGAGATATTTCTGGGAAAGAAATATTTTCCAGGATCTCTTAAGTAGTTATACTTCCTCCCCATCTTAAAAGTGGTTAGGAGAGTTCTGTGACCACTAGAACTGGACCATGAAGAGCAGTTACCTACTGTTCTGCCTCTCTTGGTTTGGAGCCAGTGGCCTGGGTCTTCCCATTCCCAGCTATGTCCTTCAAGGAAAGACCATCTTCCACTTGCAAAGAAGGATGAGGAGGCCCAGACTCCTCCAGCAGTTTCCACATCCATTTTCTTGGGAAGCCAACTTCCTGAAGCCCCAGGTTTCTGGTTGTTTATGATATCTACTTTAAACCCACTCCCATTTTATTTTTCTTCTTCTTCTTAGGTGTGTTTTATTGTTGTTTGTTTTGTTTTGTTTTGTTGCTGCTTTTATATCATCAGCCCTCCTTTTGGAGATATCAGTCATGTGTCTTACCTGGGCTGATTTTGAATCAGACAGTTTTCCTGTTATCTCTTTGTCACCTATCCACTTAAATATGCATTGAGCTTGTACTGGGTCCTAGGCAATATGTGAGATTCTAAGGATATAGAGAGAAGTAGAGTACAGTTCTTACCTTTTGGGGGCTCATAGTGTGGTGAATGCACTTTGAAAAGTATCACATGCAATCGTATGAATACAATGTATTTATGCAATCGTATGAATACAATGTATTATATATTCATCTCCCCTGAGCCTATGACAGTGCCTGGCATATAGTAGTGGCTTAATAAGTATTTATTAAATAAATGGATTAATGTGTCACCATGTCTTGTCAATTCTCCTTCTAAAATGTGTCTCCCAACTTTTCATTCCTATTGCCATTGTCCTAGTTCAGGCCCTTATTTCCTCTTGCCATGTCCATTTACTTGTTTTCCTCCCTCTAGTCTTCTCCCACATAATTTTCTGCACTGCAATCAAATTCTCCCCCTCTCTCTCTCTCTCTCTTTTCCTTTCTGGATACATATCTAAGTCACTCTCCTGCTTAAAAAGTCTTTTCTGGCTCCCCATTGCCTCTCAGATCAAGTCTAAATTTTTTCTTAATATGGCATTTAGAGATCTTCCCAGCTTGTCTTTCTAATTTTACTATAGATTCACTGGAAAACTTATAGCTCCCCAAATTTGCAGTGAGTCATTAGACATTGATGGTT
>PVKY010013838.1:0-10849 GCA_004027775.1 Bradypus variegatus | reverse complement strand
TGGAATGGTTTCTTTTTTATTTTCTTTAAACGTTCATACTTTAAGCATGACTGTTATTATCATACCCAAATTCACCCAGCACAGAACTGTAATACACTGGTTCAATATGTGAGACAATATCTTACATTAACACTTCCCATCCTGGAACACATTTGTAATAAATTGGTTCAAAGAGCTGCATATAATTTGTTTTAACAGAACCATGATTTTAACTGCCACAGATGAAAACATTACATGTTCCTGTATCTTTTTTAATTTATTTATTATCTTATGGTTCTGAGTCTATTAGGAAGGTCATAAGTAAACTGTTTCATTCAACATTTATTGAGAGCATTCTATGAGTTAGATATTATGCTAGGGGCTGGGATTCAATACTGAATAAAATAAACACAATCCCTATCTTATAAACTTACAGTCTAGAATAGGAAGAAAATCTACCATCATACATGGAATTTTGTTTAGAAGACCAAGAACATATATTCTTCCATCTAAGACTGGACTAGACTTTTCCTGTTTTCAATAGGTGAAACTCAACCAATAAAAGTTTGCTAAATCTTCCTACTCAATAATCAAGGTATGAAAAGTAAAGATTTTTAGAAACATGTAAAATAAGAACAGGTTAACAGGAAAAAAATGTATCTTCTGTGAACTGAAAAGAATTTCAAGATGAATATCTGGGACTGGAAACAAGCATTCAAAGCTACCTGTTTTATACAGACTTAAAGATACATTAGTGTTAAATAATGGGGCCTATGTACCACCAATAGAAATATTTAGTGAATATTCATGAATATCAATTAAAGGAGCTATAATGTACTTTACACCTACAAAGTATATGAAAACATCAACCAAGTTAAAGTATTCCTTTATATATCTACATAGAACACAAAGTTCCCTTTGAGCTGTCAAAGAAAATAAACACTAATATAAATGAATCCAGAGAGTGAATAAGCTACAGAAAACAAGAAAAATATCAGGTCCCTTCAATAAACAAACAAACAAAAGAATAAAAATCAAAATATTTAGATACTGTATAATAAACGTGGGACACATGGTCATACTGGCCGGCTACAAGTCAAAACAGCCCAATTTTTACTGCCATATTTTCTTCGAGTTAGGTAATTACTATTTTCCTTTCCTAATTTTTGATATCATTCATTTATAAAATTAAAAAGTTATGTAAACAAACACAGGGGTACACACTTATATTCCTGCCAAACAAATCCATTAAAATGGCGTCATGCTTTGAATTAAAATTTACTTTGAAAACAGTTGAATGCTGAACTTCCATACATGAGTGGGTCCTCAATTTAAATAAATGAGGTTTAAAATATTAGTAAATCTTTAAACTGTAAAAGGCCATAACCTCCTCTGAACAGTGCTGTTTAAATGAATGAAAGAACCAGAACTTCAAGTTCACTCATCACCACTGCACGACAGGAGTTCCTCAAAAGGAACCCCTCCCCAATGCTTTCCTCTTTTCCACAAATCAACCATCATTTCCCTCCAGGACTCAGAAAATCATGAATTCACAAACCCATACACACACACACACAAATCTCCATTTAGTGCACAGTACAACTATAGAAACAGTGTAAGTGTTGCAGCAGTTAGGTCACAAAAGCAACATACTTAGAACACGAACCTGTAGCAATTCTTACATGATGTCTAAGAATCATGTTTCTGAGAGGAAGCTGTATAATTTTTAAATCTTACCAATGAATGTGTGTTCTAAATTAACATCATATTTCTCTATCACTTCTAAAAGGCCATATTTGGGGAAAGCAGGGGACTGTATGAAACCCTACTCAAATATCTAATAGGAAAAAAAAGTTATCCATTCTACCACCACTATAGCAGTAAAACTGCTTTTCTTTAAATTTTGTTCCTTAGAAAACTATCTCCACGTTCATTTTAAAAGCACAGTATGTCATTTAATTACACAGTATGTAATTGAGCCTCCATATATGTTCATTTCCCCTGAAGTCTTCCTCCCAGCCATTCAAACCAAGGCCCTTTGACAAATCCCCAGGTCTCTAACCCTGAGCTGCTGGAAAACTCAAAGCTGCTACATTTCAGGCAATACGGTTGACTTGAAAGACTTCAAACACCCCATTTATAGCCAAACAGAAACAAATAAAAACTGTAAACAGACAAAATACAAAGAAAAACCATTTTTTAAACAAATCACTCTAAAATACATTTTTTATTCCTTAATGGTGTACTTAAACACTCTAAGAAATTCTCTTACCCCCTCTATTATCTTCTCATCTTGGGAATTCAGACCATTTTCAGTCATTAGAAGTATCCCAAAATGAGAATTCCCTCCCACCCCACCCCCCAAAAAATCTTCATCTTCCAATTGCAGTTTTCCCCTCCCCTGGCTTCCTTGCCTTAAGCCCACCTGTCAACCAGTGCTTTGCATTCTGTTTTTTATAAACATTTGCACATTTATCTAATTGGGCTTCAAAAGGAAGACATAAAGCATGGCTTGTGAATTAACTATTTGTAACTGTTTGTCATCATTATATTTTGTTCCTTCTTGCAAATGATCCAGTACATGAGCAGTTCAGTCCTAAAGGCAATTGGTTTCTAGAACCAGGAGATGCAGCTCAAGATAAGAAAGAAAATGCAGGCTTCTCAAACCCTAACAATACAATTTTCTTTTCTTACAGAAATGTCTGAGAAACATATTTATTATACTCACAAATACCCAGAACACAAGTACAGACATTTTTCAGGCCTGTTACTGCAAAGCTATTTGCTCTTTCTTCCACAATAGCTCAGAGTTATGACAGGCTGGCTTGTATGTGAACCCTGATGGCTTGATTCTGAACGTTCGAATAATCAGTAGAATTACTATTTGAGAAATGGCATTTTCTAGCTAACTTAATGTCAAAGCAGAATGTTCAGCTGTTCTTTAAAGATTAAAGAGAAATTTTTGCCTTTGCTTTCCATTTTTCCTTCTGAGATTCCCAAAATATTAAAATTGCTCCCCATTTTAAACAAACAAAAGGTTTCTATTTGTTTCCATGAGAGTAACTGGGAGGCTGCACTGGTTTTCAGTAGTAACTATTGTGAATTCAGGCCTACATCTGGATTGCCTCATTAAACAAAAGATACCCATCGCTGTCAACAACCACACAGCACGACGCTCCCCTATCTTTCATCTTTATCCGGAAGGAATGGTGCAGACAAGAAACACGCCTGTCACCATCTGATGGCCAAGAAACTCTTCTGGGGTCTCCCCAATCGGCGGCCTGGTAGCTAGAGAACAGCACTTCTATGAAAACATTTGGGCTTACCCCCAGCCAATAAACACATCAGTCCCCTTTCTTTGGATGACCCACTACTGGGCAACCTAAACATCCCTCCTTGGAGAATCCAGTCGCGCGTCTGCCCACTGCTCCACCACTCACTACTGACCCCAGACTACGCTAATACACACACAGGCCATCCATCCCACCGCACACCACCTCCCAGAGTGTCCTGAATCCACCCGCCTCCCTCCGGGTCTCACACATACAACTCCCCGCTTCCTCACCCCACGGGGCACCAAGGCCACGACACTGGAAGTTCGTTCCCTGTGCCCACCTTCCCACCCTCGCGCCTCTCCGGGAAGCGATTTTCTTCTAAAAAAATGCACAGTAGACAAACACGCACCCCGAATGCACAGCCCTCCGGGATACGAAAAAGCACACGCCGAGATCCCGGGCAAAGCAGTCCCGACCCGTGCCCATACGTGTGTGTGTGTGTGTGTGTGTGTGTGTGTCTGTGTGTGTGTGTGCGCGTGTGTGTGTGTGTGTACGCGGCCGCGCACCCGCGCGGGGTGCGGGTGCGGATGGTGGCCGGGGGCGCGCTGGGAAGGGCAGGGGCGCGCCGCGGGAGACCGGGGCGGGGGGGTGCCGAGGAAAGCTGCTGCCCCTACAGGCAGGGAGTGGCGAGCGGGGGGCGCAGAGACCCAGGTGGAGATCACTGGGCGGCTGAAACCGAGCTGTACTCACCGAGCAGTAGCAGCTTGAGCTCCCGGCGGGCGTCCCGCTTGTCCCTGCGGAGCTGCCGCTCGATCTCGTCGTTGATCCTCCGGGCTTCCTTGGCCTCCTCGCTCAGGCAGCACGCCATGATGGACTCCAGAGTCATTCTTCCAAAGTGCCTCCGCTGCAGCCCCGCCGGCACCCCCTGCTCACACGCGCGCACACACACCCTCCCGCCCTCGCCCCCCCGAGACAGCGGTGGCCGCCGAGCCCCCGCCGCCCGGGCGCGCGTCCGGGACGAGCTACGGGAGCCGCCGCGAAAGCCGCGGCCAGGGTCGGGGCCACCAGGTGGGCCGGGGCGCGGCGGGACCGAGCAGCCCGAATCGGCCGCCTGGGCCGCGGGAAGAGCGAGGCGGGCGCGGGAGGCGGCCCAGGCGCTGGCTCGGGGGGCGCGCGAGGGAAGGCCGCCGCGCCCGGCCTCGCTCAGACGCCCGCGCCTCCTTCCCTGGGAACCGGCAGCCCGCCTCGCCCCCCGCGCCGCCGAAGCTGCCCTAAGCCCCTAAGCCCTGCGCCCCGCGGCGAGAGCACATCCACCGGGGCGTCCCCGCAGCTAGCGGCCGCCGACAGTTCCGTTCGCCCAGCGCACCCGCTCCTTGCCGCCGCCTGACACGGCTCCCGGGCGCCCTCGGCCCTGCCCGCGCCCACCGCCCGGCTCGCGCGCAAACACCGCTTGCCGGCCCGCCCGGCCGCCGCGCACTCCGCCTCCGCCAAACGCCCAGCCCCGGCCCCGATTGCCAGGCGCGGAGCGGCTGCTCAGTGCTCGCCCTCCCCCTCGCCACACACACACATTTTCTTCTTTCTCTGAACTGGAGCACAGATCCGGGAGGGAGGCGGCAGCGGCAGGAGGAGGAGGCGGAGGAGGAGGAGGAGGAGGGAGAGAGGAAGAGAGGGAATGGACGCGGGAGGAGGGGAGACAGGAGGCGGTGCCGCCCGGCCCCTCCTGGAAGGCTTTCTTGGGCTCACTGCCGCCGCGACGCGCCTCCCAGTGCGGCGCTCGCCTCAGCCGCGCCGAGCCGCTCCCCTCGGGCTCTGCGGGCGCCTCCTACTCCCGCGCCCTCGGCGGGGCCCGCGGGCGTAGCGGTTGCAGCCGCCCGCGGCAGGGTTGAGCCCGCACTCGCCGACGCGCTGCCGGAGCGGACCGTCGCTGCTCCGGCCGGGGCCGCCGCCAACCTGCAGCGCCGGGCTGGTCGCCCGGGCGTGGTAAAGCAGGAATATGGCGGCCTTCGGCTGCCTTTCGGCCCACCAGCCTGGGGACCCGGCCTCAGCCCCTCCTGGAAGTCGCAGGATTTACACCCACGAACTCAGTGAACAGGCTGGAGCGCGAACACCGTGCCCGGCTGCCCCCCCGGCTCTCGGGCAGTGTCTTTCTGCTCCGCGGGGCAGCTCTAAACCACATATGCATTCTTTCTCGTTCCTATTTCTAAAACGCCATTCGGTCAGAAAGTATCTCGCGTCACCTCTGACCCCAGTTCAGTTTTAGAAAATAAGATAACTCTGAATTGTGAGGTAGGGAAGAGAAGCAATTGTCACTGGTTCCCGGAGGGGTTAAGGGAATGATAAATAGGTGAAACCGTCCCCAAAGTCACTTGAGATAGAAATCTAAATCCTGAAAAGAAAAATGAAGCTGCCCAAGAGCTTCCTGATGAGTTCCAACTTTTCATGCAATTGAGGTTTTTTCTGGCTTTTATTTTTTACAAGTTCTCCTTTTGTTTTGAAAAGGCTCGGGATGTTTAACAGCCAGGTAATCAAACTCAATTTACTCTCCTAGACAGAAGTTCAATTATGGATGGCTTCTATGCAAAATAATGGTGGATAAATGAAAAGGAAAAAATAAAATAGAAAATGGGAAAACAAACATCGCCCCAGCAAAATCCCGTTCTAGTTTTTTGTTTTTCCACTTTTGATTGAAGCACTTTACTTGAAAATATTGTTTGCACATTTTGTTGTGATACACTACTGAAAAATGGCGACAACAACAAAACCTCGCTGAAGGTTTTAGTTCTAGTAGCTACAAGAGATGAAACCTATATTGCCTGCAGCCATAAGTGAAATCTGCATCTCCAGAGAAAATTACATTTTATGAAGGGAATCTCTATTTCAAATTTTATATTTTCTCTGAGATGTTTCTGGTGGAACCTGCCTATCCAGAGTGTAAAGGTCTGACTGTGCTATTGCTACAAGTCAAGAATGTACATAGGGTTTTTGGATGATAGTTGTGTGACTTCCTTCTTTCATTTCCCATTATCTACACCCCCACCCCTTGTCTCTCTCTCAACCAGGACTCAGATCAAACAACTTATCAAGATATAAGATCTAATATTTTAGGTTCCCTTCTTAAAAAGATACTCAGCCTAGAAAATGATTAATTTTCACCATGGCCAGGAAAGCAGAGAGGACAAACCTCACCCTTTTAATGTGAAAGCCTACAAAAAGCCACTAAACTTGATAAGAAATTAAAATTTTAAAACAGGTGACTAATGAAATTAAAGACTGAAATTCAATATGCAGAAATTTAGAATACCTCCGGGGGGCGGGGGGGGTGCTTAATTATGAGTTTGCATCCTCTAAAATAGGTATATACTCAAATTTCAGAGAGCCACAAAACACCAGAAAATCAAATGACAGTCAGGAAGCCTCAAGTTTCTGGTTTCCTAGCCATGGATCCATTGAGACTTCTGAAAATCTCTCTCAGACTGTGCTATCAAGCTATCAGGTAGTCCATCTTGACTGAATCGACCTACTATTTGATTAAAAGAATTAAATTTTCTGCAGACTGTAGATACAAAGTCTGTCTTGTCACCCCCATACCCCCAGCATGAGAGACACTCCGTAGCACTCAATAAATATTTGAAGGGATATAACAAATCAATAGAAGCATCTTTCTTCATGTGTTGGGAAGAAATCAGGAAATAAGGTAAGCCAATACTCTATGGTGATAGAGCCATATATGGGTGACAAGACAGAAATAAGACAATTCCAAGTACTAGCCCAGACCTATCCAGAAACCTTTATATGTATATCTGGAAAGCATTCATCAAGCAAATATTCATAAGACCACATCAAAGAAACAATCCTTGTAGGAACTACTCAAGTTGTTGACCATCTTCTAGAAACATATTCTAAAATATGCAACAAACCATGTGCCTTAGTTTCCCAGCTGCTATGACAAATACCACACAATGGGTTGGCTTAACAACAGGAATGTACTGGTTCCCAGTTTCAGAGGCTAGAAGGCTTGCTTCCTCCCCTGGCTCAGTAGCATTCTGGCTGGCTGGCAATCCATGAGTTCCCTGGCTTTCCTATCAGGTGTTGATGTCTTCCCCTTTCTCTTCCTGGTTCTGTTAACTTCCAGCTTCCAGCTCCTTCTCGTGGTTTTCTCTCCTATGTCTGGATTTCTTTGGTTTATAAAGGACTCTGATAATTCCGCTTAAGACCCAGCCTCATTCAGTTAAGCACACCTTAACTAAAAACAGCAATCTTCAAGAGGTTCTATTTAAAGTAGGTTCATACCCACAGGAAAGCGGATTAAGACCAAGAATGTGTCTAAATCAGGGGTACAGAACTCAAGCCACCACATCATGGATCGTATTACAAAATCCCTGTTTGCTGAGTTGACAAACATTAAGTCATTGGCCACTGTGTATAAATAACAAAGGTGAAGGTGTAGGAAGAGAGAGAGAAATACTACAATGAATGAAATACTCTACTGGCCCTCAAGAGGCTTGTGGTCTTAAGGCATAATGAGACTGAACAGCTATATTAAAATCAATTTTTATTAAAGTAGAGGTAGAAATAATATAAATGTATAAAAAAGAAGTAATAATTCATTCTATTTAGGAGAACTAGAGAAAACTTCACAGGAAATGTGGCATTTGATGCATCTTGGAGAATAAATAGGTTTCCAATACATATATATCTACACCCCCATAACAATCAATCGACAATTCCAAATCATCCCAAATGGACAGTGAGATGATACAATGGTTTTAAGAATTCAAGGGCAAGTACTAGATAGCTAAAAAGTAAACCACAAAACCCTAGGAGCACTGAACTCCAGAGGCAACTCTACAAACATGTGAAGACTGTCCTTTCTTCTGTGGTAACCTGAGACAGATACCTAGTCCACAATTTCTTTGGGGGACTGGGGGAAAAACAATAATAAAAGGCGCAGTTTGATATCTCAAGGAGTGATCCTGAAGGCAGAGGGAAAAGGCCTCTCTTGTAAAAGACAGGAAGGAAAAGCCAGAGGAAGGAAAAGCCAGTAGAATAATCCGTGACTCTCAGGCAATGTACGGCATGTCCCACAATACTGTAATGATTTGTTTGAATCTTTCCCCTATGAGATTAGAAGCTATTTGAGAGCACAGCTCTTCTCTTTCCTAACTGTTTTCAGGGCACCTAAAAGGTTGCCTAGCTTAGAACAGATACTCAGTAAATGAATAAACAAGAGTGCTAAAAGCTACATTAACGACAAACATACTCACAGACAGCCAGATGCCTGAGGCATACACAGCCCTTAAAGGCTTTATAGTCTTTTTGGGCAGTCACATGCATAAAAGAATGCACAACAATACAAGGTGAGAAATGCTCGCTGCTACCCCACAGTACAGAGAATGGATTGCTAGAGGAATTCAGGAGGAGCAGTTACCCAAGCCGCCATTCAAAGCAACTAGAAGGAGTATGAGCAGGCACCCAATGGTCACCCCAAAGACCAATTAGAATTCTGCCTAAAACATTGCAGATCCTACAAGAGCTGAGAAAGAACTGTTCTGTGCAAAGCTTGCTGGCACAAGGAATAAAGTGGCCTTGCTTGAGAAGAAATTGAAGCAGGTCCAGGGACACTCAGAGAGCTGCAAATGGAGCCACCTAGAGGACAGTTTTCATAACAGCAAAAAGACGATGATTTAACTTAAGCAGAGCTGTTCAGGTGAAAGGAGAGTTTCAAGGCCACCAAGTCCAAGATGAAAAACCAGAAATGGAACAGAATACTTTACTCAGACAGAGAAAATTCCCTACACAGCACAGCCACCAAGGAGACATTCCGGTTGAAACAAAGTACCACAGTTACATCTTTCCTTTACTGCCCTTAGAAAATCCTCTGACTCTAATCAAATGTTTCTATTTTGTGCTTATCCACGGTTAGCATTATCAGGGGTTCACAGGACCTCACACTTCAAACACCATCAAAGTTCCACTAGACTGGAAGGCTCTAAAATGCTATCTACATGGGAATATACCAGTATATCAGCCAGAAGACTACTTACTAACATTTAATGAATGAATGAGCAAATGAATGAATATGTACTAGAATCAAAGAGTAAAATATCAGGTCACCCAAAATCATGATCCAAATCTTTTTGGGACCCAAAGGATCAAGGATGACCTAGAAAGGGCAGTACTTTCCTTCCTGCCCTAGAGTTTCTACACGTTGGAATCAACTATCTTGCGAGAGTCTCTGGCTTCACTGGACTCAGACCTAACACCACGAGTGAAAACTGGTAAACATTGACCTGAAGTAGTATTCCTTTTGAGTAACATAGCACTTCTGAAAATTTTGAATTAGTTACCCCAACTTAAACATCAAGAGTTTCAGATGAAAATCTGGCTTTCAATTCCTGCTCAGTATCTGGCAACCCTGAGCCTATATTCCCAGATGGCAATAGTTGCCACAGGATTGCTCTATTCCTCATTACTGTACAGCCTGGGCCAATTTAAACTCCTCATTTAGTTGTTACTTGCCTGCACCTGTGAGCATTCAAGGTGGGCTTCTTACCTAAGGCATTTATCAGGAAGGGGACTGGCTTTAGGAAATGATCAGGTCAGACTGGCAAAGGCAATTGATTTCTTTCTCATTCATTATCTCCATGTTTCTAAATTGGCTAGTCATTTATTCCATTACTGTCATCTGCCTTTGATGATTTCACATATAAAACTCAGTAAGGGCAGGAATTTTTGTCCATTTTCTTCCCTCCTGAATCCAGCACTTAGAACAGTGCCTGGGATGTAGTAGACATGTAATAAATATCTGTTGAATGAATGAAAATGAGATGCTCCAATTAAATAGGCCACATATTAGCCATAGGGTAATTGGCCTAATATTTTTTAAAAATTTTTGAGCCAGCTGGTACCAAATCTTGGCTCCCTCTATAATGTACCCTGTGCTTCAAAATATTACCTCACATGAGTTCACCAGTCAAGGAAAATTAGCCATCACTAAGACATCAAGAAAGCTGTGGATGCAACATTTTTGTTCAAAACCCAAATGAAAAAAGATATTAATTCCACCTAAATCAACTTGATAGAAAAGTTGATATTCCTCTCACAAATTCATTTCAAGGCATGTGTCTGTTATACATTGGAGAACATAGCGTGATATATAACCAAAGTTGTTAATTGCTCAATGTGTGACAAATTAATGAAACACAGTACATGTTGATGGAAGTACATAAGTAATTAAAGTGTCTGTAGTGCTGCCTTCTCAATGATTGAAATGGTCTTAATATTAACCTTTCAGTTAGTTATTACCCTTGTGAGATTTTCAACCTGCCATTCTGAATTTTACAAGATGTAGAAAAGCTAATAGCTTTTCAATTTTAAATAAGAACATAAAATATTTCATCCCGACCACAAAATTAAATATACAAGTGTCTATCTCATTTTTTTTCCTTTCCTTTTTTACCTCCTACACCTACCAATATGTATTGAGCCATAAGATTTCCAACAGCCCTTTTCAAATCTTTCAATGTACTCCCAACTTCCCATCCTTATACAAATTCTTAACAGCCAGATTCAGGGTGAGTGTTTTGGACAGTATG
>PVKY010013837.1:0-10847 GCA_004027775.1 Bradypus variegatus | reverse complement strand
TTGAATTGGCATTATTTTTGTTCAGCCAAAATTGAGAACTACCAAGGTTAGATGACTTGTCCAAAGTCACACAGCAAGCCTCAAACAGAAAAGGAAATAGAACTGACCTTCTTTTATGATTTGTAGTCCAGAACTCTGCTGAACTACTATTGGTCCCTAATGGCCAGTGTCCTGTCTTTCTATACGTCCTTATATTTTTCCTGTCAAAAGAGCTCTGAAAGAGACCCCACCTTTCCTGCTGACACCACAGACTGTCATTGGAACTCTTGGAACACTTTTTTTCTGTGACCCCCTTTATATCCTGTGAGGGGGTCTTTTGGAATGGTGAGGGATTGTTTGCAAGGCTGTTCTAACCTTCTCCTCCCCAGTCTGGGTCAGGCCCACTGATTGCATGTGCCCTGTTCCTTGTGGCCTGGCCCAGAACTGGGTATGTCCCAGGTGATGGGAGTATGTGGGGGAAGAAGGCATGGGAAATAGTAGCTTAGAGCAATATGTAGGTCCTGTGTTAGCTTAGGGTTGTGTCCTAAGAGCTCAAACCAGCTCTGAAAAGGAGGAGATTTTATTGAGGTGATGCCTGTGGGATTCAAGCCTATGATTGTACCAGTTTAGGGCCTGGGCATTGGAAAGCTCTTTGCCAGACAGATGATGGTATAATGACATTTGTTATTGTTTCTTGTCCATCTTTTGTCTCTCCACCACTTTTCCCTTTCTTTTCTTTCTCTCCTTGGTTCTTATTTCTGTCTACTTCATCCCCAATTCTACTCTCCTTTCCCTTTCCTCTCCAATCTATCCCCATTACCTATTCCTATTTTCTCTCTTATCCTGTACTGCTTGTCCACTCAATTTCCTTCTTCCTGACTCCTCTCTACTTCCTACCTGCCTGTTCATCCTATTTTCTTTCTCCTGCCCCTCTCTCCATCCCATTTTCATACCCTGTCCTTGTCTTCTCATATTGTCCCTTTCTTCAATTTTTCCCCTGTACCCTATCCTGTATTTGTTCCTTTCTTCTTTATGCCCCGTGTCTTTTAGGGATTTGACCCATTCCGATTCGGAGTCCTCCCTGCACATGAGTGATCGCCAGCGTGTAACCCCGAAGCCTCTTCCGACGGTCCGTGCTGCAGATGAGGCTCTCAATGCCATGACTTCCAATGGCAGCCACCGGCTGATTGAGGGGGTCCACCCAGGGTCTCTGGTGGAGAAACTGCCTGACAGCCCTGCCCAGGCCAAGAAGGCTCTCTTGGCACTGAACCATGGGCTAGACAAGGCCCACAGCCTGATTGAGCTGAGCTCTTCAGCCCCAGCTAGTGGCTCTACACCTTTGGATTCTTCCCATTCTCACAGCGCAAGTTCCCCAGACCCAGATACACCATCCCTACCTGGGGACAACCGAGCCCTGCAGGCCAGCCGAAATACTCGCATTCCCCACCTGGCTGGCAAGAAGGCCATGGCTGAGGAGGATACTGGCTCCATCGGCGAGGAGACAGACTCCAGCCCAGGCCGGAAGAAGTTTCCCCTCAAAATCTTTAAGAAGCCTCTTAAGAAGTAGGCAGGATGGGGGTAGCAGTGGTGGGACAGCTTGTCCTTCCCTGAGTTTTCTGCCTCCCATCCCCCCTCGCCCCTTGCCTCCAAGATACCTGGCCCCTAGAGTGGGGCATGGGAGGGTCTGATCCAGGGCCTGGGCACTGTACATACCCACCCCACCTCCCATCCTTGGGTATTTCAACATTATTTATTAACTGACCGCCATGGCCTGCCTGCCCTGCCTTCCTTCCAACCAGGGGCTGCTGCTGTCACTCCCTCTCCAATTCAGTGCATGTCTTTGCCCCCTCACCTTCCAGCTCCAGCTCTGAGGTCCAGCTTCTTCCTCTGCTATTCCCAGTTTTGAGGTTTGGTTTATTGTTTTTCTCCATCTTTTGCTTTCAGGCTCCTCCCTCCACCCCACTCCCCAACTACCCCTATCAGCTGCAGGGAAAATAGGAGGAGTAACTTCTGACACCTGTGCCTCAGATCCATTCCACCCCACCCATAATAGTTCTGTCTGCTAAGACTGGGGTCTAGGGTGTAATCTTTGGGGTTTGTTCTTTGGGAGTGTGGTGGGCCAGAGGGAACCTTAACCTGGAGCCCACTCGGGCCTCCAGAGGTACTTGGGAAATTGGGTTGTGAAACCAATTCCCAGAGAACAAGTCTCTGAAGAGTTCTGAAAAGAGGCCAGGCTAGGGGATGGATTGGGAGAGACTTCTCTTAGTTGGAGGATGAGTGGGTGACAGAGCTATGGGTTACAAGGCAGTTATCTTTCCTCTTCCCCCAACACACCTGCCACCCTCTTCCCCCTGCTGCCCCACTCTGCAGGAGGGTTTGTCTCTAAGAGGTGCTGCTCTAATGCTCCCTACAATCTGTACTCCTGAGGCTCAGGAAAATTGCCCCCCCGGCCATGGGAGCCACAGCTGTGATACAGGGGTCCAATGGGGGGCCCTAGAGATGTTGGTCAAGGATGTTGTAGCATTTGAACCAAAAGACAAATAGTTTAAAAGTGAAAAAAGAAATTCCTGAAATTCCCAAGTGCCTGCACCACATACCCCCCTTGTCAGACCCCATTGTCATGTTACTTTATAACCTGGGCCAGAGGCTCCAAAAGGACACAGCCAGTTTGAGGAAGGGGTAGCTAAGGAAGATGGTGTAGGTGAAGGCGGCTGTATTACCACTCTCCTCACTCCCTTTCCAGCCTCTAAACAACTCCCTCCCTTACTGTTTTTGCTATGGCTGTAAAGGTATTGTCCCTCTGCCCTATTCCCTGCCATGCCTCTACCCTGGGATCCTGTATTGGGCCTGAGGTGAGGGCAACTGGGGCTGGTCTTAGGAGGGTGCTAGGCAGCAGACTGCCTTGTACCCCCTGAACCCCATCACATGGGTTTTTCTGTGTCATTTGATAAGACTCTTGAAGTCCAATAAAGCATGTAGGCAATTTTAACCTCTGCTGGCTTTGACTCTCATTGTGTGCTCTGGGCTCTCTGTGGCATAGCAGATGGGGGATGAAGAAGGTACTGTTGCTCCTCTGCCAAGAGGAAATGAAACTCAGATGCACATACCCAAAAGTTCTCTGCATAGGGGTACCAGATAAAATACAGGATTCCCAGTCAAATTTGAATTCCAGATAAACAACAAATGATTTTTTTAGAATAAGTCCCTTGCAGTATTTGGGATATACTTAATATTTTTATTTGTTAAATTTGGCAACCCTATCTCTGGGTCATCTTGAGCCCTACTATCATAGAGCTTTACCTATCCTCCTGTGACCTTTAGTAGAGCTACTTCATAGGGATCTTGGTTCACATCTGAAGGGAAGTGAGGAACCAATGAAAGGTTTTAGGGAGGGGAGGCCACAGATGAGATGTCATAAAGATCAGTTTGTGTAGTCCAAATCAGAAACTTATACATCAGTCTTGTATATTAGGCTTCTCATTGGTCTTACTCCCCATATTCAGTCTCCAAGTTCTAACCATTCTGTCCCCAAAAGGTGACAGAATGCTGACCCTGTCTCTGTCACTGTCCACTGGAGAGCTCTAAAAGTAAGTGGGTCACGGTCCCGCCATGCTTAAAACTTTCCCAGGGCTCCCTTCTCCCTCAGTATAAACACCAAATGCTTTTGGTCTCAACCCTATTGAGGGCCAGTGTTCTGGTCTGCTTTACAACCCTGGGGCTCTCAGCTGCCTCTGCCTGTGGGTCTTAGGCTACAGCTTGCAGTCTCACAGTTATCAAAACGTAATGGTCACTAAAAAAAGAAAAAAAAGTGTTGAATGCTTGAATTTTGGTAGCAATTCCCCGAATACTTAAACGCGTTTCGATTTCGTGCGTAATAGCTGGCAGGAGGGGTGGGGTGGACCAGGCGGTTCTGCGTGTTACGTCAGGGCTCCGGGGGCCTGCGTATTCGCTTTGCCCACACTCAACATGGCGGTGGTAGAACAGCGTTCTTTTCGGGCATGCCCGCACTCAATGAGGTTGTGGGAGAGGCTCAGACTCTTGGGCCCTGCCCATACTCAACATGGTGGCTACTGCTTGTTATGCCCATCCGATCCCGGGCTTTGGCAGCGCCGAGTAACGTCATTTGACCTCGGTCGCGCCGCTTTGTGCGTCACGAGTGGCGGGAGCGGGAAGGCGATTCAGATAGTCGCTCCTCTGCTCTGGTGAGGAAAGTGCTGTCGGGCCCCAGCTCCAGTCCCTGCAGGGTCCTGAGTTCCTGTCCTGGAGCCTCTGGATCCCACCCCTTCGCCGTCTGCCAACTTCGCGATCCCGCCGGCGCCGACTCGAATCCCTCAGCACCTCAGCTACTGGCCGCGATGCATGTGATCAAGAGAGGTGAGAGGCCGGGGAGGGGGCGACGGGGTGGTGAGAAAAGCGGGGAAGGGGACGCGAGGTGCTGTCTCTGGAGCCGTTATCCACCGTTGCCTGCTGCAGCCGCTTCCCGCCCTTCCCGCCGGCCCTTCCCGCCGGTCTTCCCGCCCTGTCAGGCTGTTCGGCCTTCTGTCTTCCGTCAGTCTGCTCCCCATCCTCTCTTCGGGTTTTCAGTCTGCACTTCCTCGGCTTTGCCACTCTTCCACATTTCAAGAGACTAATACTTTTCCTCTATCGAGTACTTATTGTGTGTGCTGAGCGCTTTACCAGCATTACTTTATTCCTCACCTCGAGCCTCAGAGGTAGGAATTATTAGCTCCACTTAACAGGTGAAGTTGAAGCTCAGAGAGATGTTAGGGAACTGGCCCAAAGTCACGCTGTTAACGAGGCCAGGGTTAGGGTTTGAACCCATTAATGACAACAGTTGTACCCTAAAGGTTTTTTTGAAAACCTTGGGGTTGGTGAGCTGGCTTGGGGGCACTAGAAAGAAGGGACTCTGCAGTTACCTGAGCTTCCTGGGTGAGTATAGGTAGGAGTGTGGGGTGGAAAAAGCAGATCCCTGACACAGTCAACTCCTTAGAGTTTGCTTTTGTGAGAGTTTGTGTTGCTATTTGCCCCAGGGGTAGTCCCAGCGGAGAGTTTGGGATAGGGACCAGCTGTCTTTCCCCCTGATGAGAAGAGATACCGAATCAGAGAAGGGCGGCCAATACATCTGACAGGCTGGGGACTTTGTAGAGCCCCATGATTCTTTCTCAACAGTTATTTCCCACTGGACTTGCCGAGCACCTCCTTTGTGCCCAGTCCTTTGCTTGGCTGTGTGAGATAAGAGGAGACAGTCCCGGTCTTAGTAAAAGGTTTAATAAAGTTAAAGAAACAAGAACAACACTCACTTAGAGAACCATATGAGACAGGTATGAACAAGTTTTGAGTTGAATTTGCTTGCTTCTCTTGAAGCAATCAAATTATTTCAAAAATGCAGTCACTCAGTAAATACTGGTTGACTGAATGTTTCTTCTTTGTCTGTTAGTCTTTGAGGGTTTCAAAGATGGGGACTTTTTGCCTACACTTAGCATGGAATCTGCTATGAGTAGGTAGGTGCCCAAAGAATAAATGTGTTGAAATGTAGGAAATGATGAGTAGGTTATGTCTAAGTTGGTTTAACTACAGCCAAGACTTGGAGAAGTGGACAGTGGCAGTCCTTTCTGTTTTTAGTGCCCTGAGAAAACCATTCTCTGAATTTCTCTAGGTTCCCCTTTTAGCTGATGAGACCAAAGACCAAAATACATAGTGCACCTTTGCTGGTCCATTCCTGTGAGTAAGAGATAGACACCCAGTTTTTTTGGACCTTTAGAAAGGAATATGGGAGAGATTTGAGGATGGTCTTATGATAAGTTTGTAACAAAGATGAAATGAAAACTTGTGTAATTAGATTATTGGAGTAGGTAACACCTCTGTGTTGAATGTTTAAACTTTTGGTCTACTTTGGAATAAAGTAGTTTCAAAAGCAGTATACCTACACTGAGCTTTAAAAGGCGGGGCTTGCTTTGTTTCTCATTCCTTCAATGAGCGTAATTTGATCCAGATGGTTCACTGCTCTGGATTCTGCCAAGGTGTAGCATTCAGCTTCTGTTAATATTTTGGTTCAGCAAGGCCTGTTAATATACAAAATTATACTTAGATTTATTTATTTTATTATTATTATTTTTTAATGTGGTTAGGTTTTTGTTTTGTTTTTGCTTTTATTTTTGGCATGTCAGTGTAGTGGCAGGCTTAATTCCTATGGCTTTTGTTGACGTTAATGTAATTATTCAGTCTACAAGTACATACTGAATCTGCTGGTATCTTGCCAAGTACTGTGAGGGAAATAATAGAGAGAGAAGGCGGCTCCATCTTCAAAGAATTAACAGTTGTCAGGGAGGTAGGAAGAATCCATGTGAAAATTGTTAGGTAACAGAAGGAAATAGTAGGTGAGTTTTTCTCATCTGTTATTTTGAGCTATTTTTCCTAATGGGATGGTATTATCCCTCAAGGAGATCAAGGTTAAAAAAAAAAGCAACATTGAAAACCATTGCAATAAATGACAAAGTAGCTGACTGAATTGTAAAATGGGCCTTGGAATTTTGTAATCCAGAGTAAGAAATAAATTTTATATCTTGGCTGAGTACCCTCATGTGTATATATGTGTATATACATAAAACTGAAACAAGTTTGTGACATAATACCTTCTAAAGCATCCATTTGTACTCTCATATCAATCTCTTCTATTCCAGATCCTTTCTCCCTCCCTTCCTCCTTCCTAATGTTGTTCACAGCCTACTTTATTATTTTACAACTGTATGATGGCTACTATGCTGGGCACTGGGATTACAGTAGTGAGTAGGCAAATGTGGTTCCTGCTTTTAAGAATCATATAATCAATTGTGAAAGATAGACAAAAAAGTACTTACAAAATATAATAAATCCTCTGACAGGTAAAGTACAGGCTATGGAAGCCCACTTATTCAATATTAGAAAACATTTATTCAGCTACTTTGTGCAAGGAACTCTTTTAGGTGCCGGAGATTCAACAGTGAACAAGGCAGGCTAGATCCCTTTTTCCATAGAGTTTACATTTTGGCATGAGTGGGACTGGTAACTGTACACAAGAAACAAGTAAGCATATATAAGAATCAGCTAATTTCAGATAGTGATTAGTGAGATGATGATAGTAAAATGGTGATGTGATAAAGAATGACTGAGAGGATAATGTTGGATTGGGTAGGTAGGGAAGCCTTTTCAGAGGAGCTGACTTGAGCTGAGTCCTGAGTAATACTAAGAACAAGCTTTGTAAAGATGTGTGGCGTGAACATTCCAGGCAGAGGGAATAGCAAGTTTGTAGCCTGTAGAAGAGATTTGGTTTTATGGGATTAGCAAGCCTTCCTAAAAAGAGAAGAATTAAAAGGCAGTTTATAACCAAAAAGGAAATCAGACAATTAGTGTTCTAGAGGAGTTCCAAAGAAGAAGTCAGTGTGAGGTAAAGTGGTTAGAGAAGGTTTCATGGAGGTGGTGAGACTTGGAGGGTGAGTAGGATTTGGATATATGGAAAGGTATTAGGGACTTTTAGGCAGACTAAGATATAAGCAAAGTTGGAAATGCGGGAATTAGGGGCCCTAGAGGGACTTAAGATATAGTGGGAATAGTTGGATAGGTGGGATGGGGCCAAATTAAGGAATGCCTTAAGAGAAGAAGATAATGAGTAACAAAGATTAGGGAAATGATAAAATCAGCATCTGGGTTGAAAAATCAACCCAGTGGAATGACAGGCTAGAGAACAGTGAGTCAGTGGACATATACACCTTTTTAGTCTGCCTCCCCTTTTCCATTGTGGGTTAAGACAATTGCCATACTTTTTGTTAGTTTCCTAATTAACATCAGAGGTCTGGGCAGCAAATGTTGCTTTGTGGTCACCTGTCTGCTTAGTTAGCAAGTTGGTAGAGCACTGGGACTCAGTCTCTGTGTGGGCCAGTTAATGTACTCTATTCCAGAGTTAAACACTGCAACTCTAAGATTGGTTAGAAAAAGGACATAACCATGGTGTTCAGGAAGAGGAAGGCTATTTTAGTATTAGTATATCAGTGTAGGAGAAAAAGTAACTTGTCCTACTGATGATGGATTAGTAGTGTTGTCTTACTGTCCATTCATTCCTCATGAAACGTTTGAGAACTTAATTTGTGCCAGGTAATGAGACAAGTTTTGAGAATTCAGATGTGAATGAGAAGACCAAATATAACATATTTAGCAAGCTGTCTTTTAGTTGCTAATTACAAAGTATTGTAGGAGCACAGAGGAAACAGAAACGAAATCAGCTCAACCTTTATTTAGTGCCTGTTATTCATCAGATATTGTGATCAATGTTTTCCCATTAAGGGCAGCTTTATTTTTAATTAAATATTTGTTATAACTATATCAAATTTATTACAGCAAAATCACTTTTAATATTATCTCATTTGATTATCACCATAAACCAGTAAGGTAAGTAGACTAGGTATGATAATTATCCCCATTCTGTAAATGAAGTTGAATGTATCCACTATTCCTGGTAAGAATAAATAAAGATTTGATTAAGAATAGTAGGACTTTTTGTCTGGAAGGACAAAGAGGAATATGATCTAAGTACAAAAATCATGAAAGGACCTATTTAAGGTGCACATTATTTCCTTATCATATGCTCAGAATATTAAAACTGAGAGGATACGTCTGGAAGATTGTCTCGAATTACAAATAGAAGTACTTCTTTAAATGGTATGGAGTAAATTCACAACTGTTAATTATCCTAGGAGGGTATGCAAGTCAAATTTATCATAAAGATGTTGGAATAGAGACAAATTTGTAACTTATTTAGCAATCAATAAATATTTGAGTAGCTATTATGTGCCAGGCCTTGTGCACATAATATTATGTGCATGAAGAATAATACATTGGTAAATAAAACACGCAAAATCTATTTCCTTTTGGAAGTT
The DNA here is from genome assembly GCA_004027775.1 of Bradypus variegatus. Classification (NCBI taxonomy): domain Eukaryota; kingdom Metazoa; phylum Chordata; class Mammalia; order Pilosa; family Bradypodidae; genus Bradypus; species Bradypus variegatus. Next base: position 1,959 of record PVKY010013837.1, on the reverse strand, counting down.
ATATTCTAGTGGGTGGGGAGGAGTCACACAACAAATACATGAGTAAAATATACAGTATGGCAGGAGCTGATATGCACTATGGAGAAAAATAAGGCAAAGAAAAGGCAGGTGGAATAATAAGAGCAGGTTATGTTTGGGGCATTGCAATTTAAAATAGGGTGATCAAGGAAGGCCTCATTGAGAAGGTAACGTTGAGCAAAGACCTCAAAGAGGTGTGGATAGCAGGGAGACCAGGGTTGCCAGAGTAGAGTAAGTAAGGATGGTGGGAGAGTAGAAGGAAGTGAAGTTGTTGGGAAGAAGGGCCACAGGCAGGTTGTACAGGGTCCTATGAACTATTTTAAGGAGTTTTACTTTTAATCTGAAGGAGATGGGAAGCTACTATTGAGGTTTTGAGGAGGGTAATGACATGATTTTGACTTAAGATTTAAATGATACCTCTGGCTGCTGTGTGGAGAATACTTTAAAAGTGGATGAGGGGGAAACAGATCATTGGGAAGTTATTGCAAGAATCCATCTAATTTATAAGGTAAAGGAAGAGAAGGCTTTCCATTTAGAATCCCTAATTTTTGAAGATGAAATCAGAGAACATAAAAATCTCTTGATGACTCTTTTTGGGGTCTGAATCTTTTATTTATGAAGTGGCATTTTATGTTGGTCAATTTTAAAAATTCACACTTTTTTCCATTTTGAATCTTTGACATTGCCATCTTAATAAGTGCTAACATGAATTGCATGGTTTCATTCTTCAGATGGCCGCCAAGAGCGGGTCATGTTTGACAAAATCACGTCTCGAATCCAGAAGCTTTGCTATGGACTTAATATGGACTTTGTTGATCCTGTAAGTAAATATGGTTTATATCTTGGGTTCCTTTCTTCATGTGATTCTTTTACTTCTCTCATACCTTTGGCCCTTCACTCACCTCCTGATATACAGTTTGGTTTCATAGTCTGGCTACAACCTTGCATATAGAATATGAATTCATTGCTTAAAACTTTTTCTTAATTTTGGTTTTGTCCTGTACATTCTCACTTTTGAGAGAATTTTGAATGTGAGCTAAATAGAAAACTTGACATTAACATTTCAAATCAGAGATTTCCTTGAATGAATTGTCTTATTCATAAATGGAAAAGTCTATAGTAAAGTTTGTTATTATCTAGATAGAAGAATACATTTAAGGAATATTGGGGTAATGTTTAAATTAAGGAGAACAAACTGTTATTAAACAAGTTGCTCTTCTCTTTTCCTCATCCTTTGCAGTTTCTCTAGTCCAAAACCTCAATCCCTCTTAGCTTGACTGCTGTCTCTAATAGTCGTTAAGTATACTCCTGGCCTTCCTCTACTCTTGTGCTCTTCAGATCTGTCTTCCACCTGGCTTCCAGAATGATTGTTCTAAAATGCAAATTTCCAAGAACCCCTTTCCAAACCCACATATATTGCCACAACCTTATTTAGGTATTTTATCGGTTCTGTGGTAGCGCCTGTGTACACCTCTATACCGTTAATCACCATAATCTGAAAATTAATTGTATATCTTTTTCCTCCTCCAGAATTGAGGTTGGGCTGAATATTTTTCTTATGATATTGACAGTGCATGGCACATACATAGATACTTGATAAATGTTGAAGTGATGAAAATAAGCTTTGTTTAAGAGAAAATAATTTCACACAACTTTAAAATATGCTTATTACATATTATTCTTTTACATTTAGGTCTTCTAGACAAAAATTAGAATAGTAGAATGTTAGAGTTGGCATGAACTTGAGAGATCATCCTATTTCATCTTCCTTGTTTTATAGATAAGAAAGGTCCAAAGTGAGAAGAAGACTGATGTGGGGCAAGTTAGTGGGAGTATAGCAGGAGTCTCTTGTTTCCTGAATATTCTATTTCCTCTTTCTGCCTCTTCATGGCATTTCAGAGTGTGGGGGTGCTTCTTGGGGTAGATTCGGTTGAAAATGTC
>PVKY010013836.1:0-10850 GCA_004027775.1 Bradypus variegatus | reverse complement strand
AGTTTTGGTTCATATGTCCCCTGGGTGATCAGGGATTGTTTCTGGAGAAGGAACTATCAGGAGAAAACATGCAAGAGATCAGATTAACTTTGAAATTAAATTTAGTCATTATTTAAACCTAAGTGATTAAGGTTAAATGATTAGACTAAAGTTCAAATGATAAAATTAAATTTTACTTCATTTCAATGTGATGCACCAGATACTCTTTAGATTTAATGTCCAATATCAAGCTCTGAAGTAGGATACGTATGATTGATTCGTTGAGGAAAATTTGAACAACACAAAACTCTCTAGTGTCCAATTCTATTAGTCGTGTTTACAAATGTCCCAGGATAAAAAGATGGAGAAACCGTTTGCTTTGGGGACAAAGGGAAAGGATCCTACAGGAAGCAGCAATTGAAGGGAACCTTGAGCTCAGTGGAGTGATGCCAAGGAAGCCAGGTTTAAAGCTTTCCTGGAGGAAGAAAGGGCTGAGCATTCACCTAGAATTTAAACTGCTGAAACAAAATAATTTCATGGGAAGCAGGGAGTTAAGAGGCCCTTAGGTTCCAGGAGACGGAAGTGTTCGTTCACTTGAGCATTAACGGGACCAGAAGAGTCCAGACCCCCTGGTGGGCTTTTCAGGTGGAGAATGGAGGTGGGAGCCTGGCTCAGAGGCTTGGAGGAGGTTCCCTGCAAACACCCACACAGCACCCCTTGTTGGTTGCTGCGAGAGAACCAGACGCGTGTGTGATTGTTGCTCCCTTAGACAAATGTGCAAGTGTCTGCAATTGTCAGTCACAAACTCAATCCTGTCCAGGCCTTTTATATTTGGAGAATAGGGGCAAGATATTTAACAAAACCAGAATTCTTCAAATTTCATTGGAGGTTTGGTAGTATGTTGCCCCCCCATATGTGTAGGTGTATGTGTGTACATATGTATACGTAAAGACACAAATACAGTATTTTGATCACTTAAAATTAATCTCGCTTCTTTCACTGTCTTCTGAGTCTACATTCTCCTTGCCAAAGTACAGAATCACTAGGCATCATCTAATCCCATTAGAAATTTTAATGAGGAAAAATTATTTTAAAAATTGTACAAAGAAATGAAAAACATTCATTTAATATGTGAAAAGTTTGAGGTGGGTGTAATAGCAAAATTATATTCAAATGAATGAATAGAAGAGGGAGAAGTATGAAAGAGAGAGTATAACAAAAAAATGCAGGGATGAGACAAAAAGAAGAAAGTGCAACTTTCTTGCCTGTCAGCCATCTCTGTTTGAAGACAATCTCTATTCTTTCACCCTGGCTTGCATCCTGGTGCTAATGAAGGGTCTGTTATGGATGAGGAGTTTAATGGTTCATTTCTCACATTTACAAATTACTGCTAAGAATTATCATATTTTCTAAACCGGATATACATAAGTGAAGGTAAAAACACTACCTGAAGTCTCATAAGTGGCTATAAGCACTGAGCCTTTTGTTCTAATGTATATAAAATGAGTTTGTACCATTGAGTAAAAAGCAAATGCAATGATAGGGAATAATCAGTTTTAGGAAAGTGTTAAGTGTATAAAACAAAAAGAACCATCACAACTGTCAATTGATAGGCACAAAAATCTCTGAAATAAGCTTCTGAAAATAGTTAGGTCTAATCTAATTTAAAGTGATAGCAATGTAATCGTATGTTTATATTAAAATAAATATATGCTCAAGATTAAAGGTTTCCTTAAGTTATTATTAACTCTAAATATATCACTGGTGAAAATCTCTTTCCATGCTACTGTTGATAATAATCTGATTAGGTTAAGGAGGAGTGGCGTTCTCCAAAATGTCAGCGTCAGCTTTCAATGGCCATCTTCAAAATGTCTCTGTAAGCTGCAGCACCAAGGTCTTTGTGTCTGAGCTCATACAGGACTCCAGTGATTTAATTAAGAAGCACGCTGAATGAGCAGGGCCACACCTCCATGGAAATAATCCAGTCAGAGTTATTACCTGTAGTTGGGGTCACAGCTCCATCGAAACAACTTAATCCAAATATTCCAACCTATGGAAGACCCATACCTCTGTTCCCACAAGGCTGCATTAAAGAGCATGGCGTTTTGGGGGACGTAATACATTCAAACCGGCACACTCACCAGTCAAAAGACAGGCTGAATATTAGTAACACTGAAAGTTTAGATTTTAGAAAGTTATCACAGTTAAATTAAAATGGGGTTTCTATTATACTTGATTGAATTGATTATAGATCAAGCATGAGTTGTATCAAATATATATATAAAATTAAGTAGAATGTCCAGATTTAATTTTGTATATTAAATAAACCTCCTCCCATAGGTCAAAGCCACATTAATAAGCAGTGGCCACAAGCAACGTTTTGTGAGATTTGCAAATGCTCAAAAAAAGATATTTCTGAAAGTGCAATTCATTTTTTACTTTGTTTCCATAATTCCAAAAGCCACAAGGTGGGCACCCCGGGCCCAGACCTCCGTCCTCTCTGCCCACTCCCAGCCCTGCCACTGCTGCGGAGCCAGTTCTGGACAGGGGAGACATGGCCTCCTCCCCCCTAGGCTCCCGCCAGCCCTCCACCGGGACGGCAGAACTGGGGACATCCACCCGCAGACACCATGTTTCCTGAGCCCCGCCCCTGCACGTTCCACCCTGTGCTCCATAACTGGAGCCGGCCTCTCCCTCGGTGGTGCTGCTGCACCCCCAGACTCCTGAGGTGGGAGCTGTTCTCTCCCCAGCCCACTGCTTTGGGCCCCCCGTGGATCTGCTGCAGGCACACAACTGCCAGGTCCACCCCATAATTTCTTCAAGATTTTTACCTGGAGCAATCTTTACCCTTAGTTATTTCTCCAAAACCACTAGTATCTTAATCCTGGATGGGACACCCAGGTCATCCCTGAAATGCAGAAAAGCTGATCACCCCAGGTGCTGAGAAGGTGACACAGAAACCACTCAGATCACCCCGCAGTTCGTGAAACACTGTTCTTTCTGGAGACTGCGTGGAATTCTTGCTCATCTGCTCCGTTACGTGGTCATCAGGGATCCTGACTTTCTTACAAGTTAAATTTCTGTATAAATAAACAGCCAGTGTGGTTGGAACATCTCCAGTGATATGCACATGTGCTCCTTTCTGCTTGGAAAACTTTTAAGCCTGTTTGACAAAAGTCCACTGAAATTGGAGCCCATAGCTCTACACCTTTGTAAATGTCATCTCAGCACCACCTGGGAGGTTGCTGGGAGAAGACCAGATGCAGGTTTTATCATTCATGATCAAGATGCTGTTAAAAATGACTACAATAGTCACATAGAAAATAAAACCTGCCTGGGCTTCTTATCCCAGAAGAATAAAGGCCAATATTTAAAAAGAAAAAATTGTCAAATTTTATTGAGGGTTCTGTAATACATATTTAAAATATGTATGATTCATGAAGGGTCATTTTGAACTCATCTTTTCAATCTCAAAAAAATTGAAAACATGCTTCATGATTTTTGGCAGAAAAACATTTACATTTCTGTGAGCGGTAAAACAACATGACACTAAGATTTCTTATTCTAGTCATTGACTGGCAGTAGAATGACAGCAAGAAATCTATGTCATAGGATGGGAATACAGCATGGTCAAATTTCATTCCACCATACCTTACATGGTTACATAGAAAACATGCTGTTTGTCCATCATTCTGGCCCTACATAGCCTAAACACTTAAGCTAAAGTGAGTGACAATATACAACATGTATCAATGTAGGGCAAATATTAATAAAGCTGAAAATTTTAGATCTTATTAAGGTACAAAATGAAAATAAATGTATAGGTCTAATATTTTTCTACAAGTGAAGATAAAAACATTTATGAAAAATTGCCAGGCAAAATCCCCTTAAAATTTATAAATACTCAAATATGAAATTTCTAAAAATGCAATTCATTTCATTTAGTTTCAGTGTGGACTAAAACCATTTATGGTATTTCTTTGCAGTTGGTAAAGTGAAAAGACAACTACAAAATGGATGAGAATAGTTGCAAATCATACATCTGACTAGGGCTTAATATCAAGAATATATAAAGAAAACTTACAAGTCAATAACAACAACAGAAAACAAACAACCCAATTTTAAAATGAGCAAAGGACTTGAACATTTTTCCAAATAAGATATACAGATGGCCAATAAACATGTGAAAAGAAGCTGAAATCATTAGCCACGAGGGAAATGTAAACCAAAATAATAAAGAACACTTCAAATCCACTGGTATGTCCATTATTTTTAAAACAAAAACAAAAAATAACTAGTGTTGGAAAAGATGTGGCGAAATTGGAACCCTCATGCATTTTTGGTGGTAACGTAAAATGGTACAAGCACTGTAGAAAGCAGTTTGGAGATGCCTTAAAAAGTTAAATATATAGTCACCATAGGATCCAGAAATATAACCAAAGAAGTCAAACACTCAAACACATACTTGTACACAAATACTCTTAGCAGCGTTAATCACAATAGTCAACAGGTGGAAACAACCCAAGTGTTCACCAACAAATGAATGGATAAAGAAAATAGGGTACACATTGATAGCTAGAAAATAACTATGCTTGCTCTAGCTGAGCCAGATGCCCACCGATGCCCGCCAGCCCCCGCTGCAGCCGGGCCGGAGAGGAAGCAGTGAACGGTGCCCGCTGCAGCCCGCTTTTCCTGGGGGGCCTCTCTGTCGAGCGTTCTCTGCCCTAGTTGCCCTTAGACTCAGGAGGGGAGCGTTTAAAACCCCACACACGTGCGGACTGCTTGTCTCAGAGCCTCTCAGGCGCAGCCAGTCTTCACCACCTGTTTACGATGCCTCAAGGGGGCAGCCGTGATTGAACCACTTGGTTCAAATGAAGGCGAGACGGTCATCTCCCAGGCTGCTAAGACACCCCCGTCCTAAGCCGACACCAATCTCCTTTTGTCTCCTTAGATTCCCCTGTGCTGAGGATTGCTTAGGAATGGAATCATGGGTCGCCTTTTGTGACTAGTTTCTTTCACTTGAATATGATAAGGGCCTCTATGACCGAACCTACACTTGACATCACAATTCATGGTGGAAACATGAAGGTTTTCACCCAAATATCAGGAAAAGAGCAAGGATGTCTACAATCATCATTCCTGTTCAACAGTGGAGTTCTTAGACACTGAAATTAGGCAAAAAAATTTTAAAGCATTGAAATGGGAGAAATAATGCTGTCCATCTCAGCAGATGACATGAGTGCTTACATAAACATTATAAAGATTCTGTAAAAAACAAAAATAAATGAAACTATAGATCCAAACAAGAATGAATTGTCCTTTAACAGAAAACAGTTGGAAATGCTATAAAAACAAATTTCATTTATAATAGCATAAAAAATATGAAGCACATCGAAGGAAACTGAACCAAAGAGCTGCATGTACTTCACACTAAAAACAAGAAAGCCTTCCTGAAAAAAATAAAATTGAAATAAATATGTGGAGCGATACCCAATGATCAAGGATAGGATGACTCAATGCTTTATGACGTCAAGTAGCGCTAGTTCTAGGGTCAACAAAATTCCAACATTATCCCAAAGTTCCAATCATTGTGTTGTTGTGGCTGCTGTTGTTGAAACTGGCAAGTTTGTTCTAAAAATAGTATGAAAATGCAGGCAACGTAGAATATTCAAAGCAATCTGGAAAAAAGAATTGAATGATTTAATCTAACTGATTTTCAAGTTTCAAGGCCAGCTTTTCACCTTTTTGTGAATTTTCTTTTTGTGATCTTTTTAAATTTTCTTTTGGTTTTTGGACTCTTCTGTTAATCTTAAAGAATTTTGATGTCATCTCTCTGTGTCCATGTATTGCTTTTCCTTATGCCCTGTGTGCATCCAGGAATGCTTCTTCCCGTGATTTTTCCTCCAGAGTGAGGTAGGAGGACGTGGTGGGCTGTGAAACAGAGAAGGAAGCAGGTATTTAAGGTGATGTGGGAATCAGATGACAATCTCCCTGTGGAGTCAGGTGAACATTAGGGACACGTGGATTCTGAGGTGAGGTGACGGCTTCAAATGCTGTATTTTCCAGACTAAAATCCCCAGGCCGTAAAAATCAAGTGTGGAATTCCAAGTCATGGGGACACCAGACTCTGGATCAAATGGTGACACAATTACGGGTGTCAGCGATATTTTGGAAACATGAATGGGCACTGAGGAAAATTCCCAACTGGAAATGGAGTAAAGGAGACCAGGAACAATCTTCATGTCTCCTTTCACAGCTGATGACAACTTCAGTTTGGAACTTAGATTATTCCGCAGGCTACAAAACAAACTCTCTCTACCTGTCATTCAGGGATTCACTGGGAACTTCTCATGAATTTCCCAAAGCTGCCATTAGTCCCCAGCATTAGCTGATGGCGATTGGCACCAGGGAATAAACACTGTACCTCATTGGAGGCCCCCCAGACTCTCCAAGCAGACATAGTCATTGATAAGCTGACGACATGATCAGGGATCTCTACAGGAGATGGGGTCCAGGAACCCGGTGCCTGTAACTATAGCCTCAGGTACTGTAGACTCTCCCTGACTGACACCTCCCTGCAGGGTCTTGGAGCCAAGTCCATCCAGGTGAGGGCTTCCTGTGGCCAGGCTCGGGGGGAAGTGGCCCCCAGGAGAGGAATGTGTCTCACCTGGCAGGACAGGTGCCAACCCTTCCTCTCTCTGAACGGATCATGCCGTGGTCTGGCTGGGCAGGTGGAGGGAAGGTGTGTGCTGGGGACTGACTCAGGGTGGGAGAGAATGGGAGGCTCACTGCACACCCCTGACCCGGGAGACCCTGGCCCCAAGAGAAAGGGGGGTGGATTCTGTTTGGAATCTGTGCCATGCCTTGGCTGGTCAGAACTGCTGAGCTTCTTGCTGATGTAAAACAAAATAACCCCCCTTTATAAATAATCGATTTCTGGTATTTTGCATAACAGCAGTATTAGGAAACTGGAACAGGGGATTTATTTGGCTACAAATTTACAGTTCTAAGGCCATAAAAGTGTCCAAACTAAGGCATCAATAAAGGATACCCTCACTGAAGAAAGGCTGATGGCATCCAGAACCCCTCTGTCAGCCAGGAGGTACGTGACTGGTGTGAGCTGTTCCTTTGCTCCTGGTTCTGGGTTCAAAATGGTTTTTTCCAAGATGTCTCTGGGCTTCTGCCGCCCTCACCTTCTCTCTCTCAGCCTCAGTGCATCCTTGCTTGTTCTCCCAGGGCGTTCCTCTCTAATAACCCAGGGTCCTCGCTTAGCTTCTCTGGGGCAAACTCAGGGCTTATTCCCTTAGCTTAGTATCTCCAAATATCTTTCTGTCTCCATCTCCAAGTATCTGGGGTTGTATTGCCTATTACTTCTCCCAGAGGCAAATTCTGAATTACATATTTTAACTTCTTTCCAAAACATCTCTCTCAGCTACTCTGAGCTGCTTCTATCCATGAGCTCTCTTAAAGTACTCCAGTAAACTAATAAAGATGCACCCAGAATGGGTGGATTCACATCTCCATGGAAATAATATAATCAAAATGTCTCAACCACAATTGGGTGGGTCACATCTCCATGGAAACAGTCAATCGAAAGGCGCCACCCCACAACACTGGATTAAAAGATCATGGCTCCTCTCTCTCTACCTAAGCCAACTTGAAAGGTGAAATCACTGCCCTCCCCCCTACATGGGACCAGACACCCAGGGGAGTGAATCTCCCTGGCAACGTGGAATATGACTCCCCGGGAGGAATGTAGACCCGGCATCGTGGGATGGAGAATATCTTCTTGACCAAAACGGGGATGTGAAAGGAAATGAAATAAGCTTCAGTAGCAGAGAGATTCCAAAAGGAGCTGAGAGGTCACTCTGCTGGGCACTCTTATGCACAATTTAGACAACCCTTTTTAGGTTTTAATGAATTGGGGTAGCTGGTGGTAGATACCTGAAACTATCAAACTAAAACCTAGAACCCATGAATCTTGAAGACAATTGTATAAAAATGTAGCTTATGAGGGGTGACAATGGGATTGGGAAAGCCATAAGGACCACACTCCCCTTTGTCTAGTTTATGGATGGATGAGCAGAAAAATAGGGGAAGGAAACAAACAAACAAACAAACAAACAGACAAAGGCACTGTTCTAGTTTGCTAATGCTGCAGAATGCAAAACACCAGAGATGGATTGGCTTTTATAAAAAGGGGGTTTATTTGGCTACACAGTTACAGTCTTAAGGCCATAAAGTGTCCATCAGTAATCGGGTACCTTCACTGGAGGATGGCCAATGGCGTCCAGAAAACCCCTGTTAGCTGGGAAGGCACGTGGCTGGCATCTGCTCTAAAGTTCTGGTTTCAAAATGGCTTTCTCCCAGGATGTTCCTCTCTAGAAAGGTTGCTGCTTTTCACAATGTCACTCACAGCTGCACTGAGTTCCTTCTCTTTGAGTCAGCTTATTTATATAGCTCCAGTGATCAAGGCCCACCCTGAGTAGGTGGGGCCATGCCTCCATGGGAAAATCTCATCAGAGTCATCACACACAGCTGGGTGGGACACATTCCAAGCAAATCTAATCAGCACCAAAACATCTGCCCCACAAGGCTGCATCAAAGATAATGGCGTTTGGGGGGATATAATACATTCAAACTGGCACAGGCACCCAGTGTTCTTTTTTATTTTAATTGCTCTTTTTCACTTTGATTATTATTCTTGTTATTTTTGTGTGTGTGCTAATGAAGGTGTCAGGGATTGATTTAGGTGATGAATGTACAACTATGTAATGGTACTGTGAACAATCGAATGTATGATTTGTTTTGTATGACTGCATGGTATGTGAATATATCTCAATAAAATGAATATTTAAAAAAAAAAAGATCATGGCTCTTCTGGGGTCCATAACAGTTCCAAAACTGCACAGAGTGCTTTCTACTTCTCAAACTCGTAGTCTCTTACCCCACCTGGAGACTCCTTAGCCTTCTTTTTGTAGTGAACAGATCTTTGCAAGCACCCTGGTCCCATTTTTCGTTTGTTTCCATGTCCACCAGCCAGTATGGTGGCCAGAAGTGAACCAAGGGGAACTTAGGACACAAATTGAGTAGTTGAATCTCTTGCAATGTTCCTTCCATTAGGTCATCAGAAATGAAGAGGTGGTTGTTTGCTGTGTCCACATCCAAGGTCATTGCCACTGTGGAGAAAAAGCAAATAGCTTAGAACATGGAAAACTGGGAATAAAACCTCCATGAACAAGGGTCCATGAAACTACAAACATGAGAATAACTATCCAAAAGCATGAAAATATTATAAAATGAGTTATAAAATAATTTAAACCTAACAAAATATTAAGATAAGAATTGAAGTCTACATATATTTAGAGAAGGATAGACAGTGTCGTAGGTCCAAATTAATTGGTCACAATTTCAGTTGGAGTTATTTGATTTTCAGTTGCCTTAATGAGTTCTTGAGATAAGCCTTTGTTTTGCATTTGAGATAGAAGATTATCCAGGAAAAACCAGTAATGAAGCACTATTTAATTTAATCATCTAAAAGTAATGTATCCCACATGCTCACCCTTGTCCCATAATTCCTAATTTTTCATTCTCATTCTTACAACCCTGATCACTTATGAATCATCTAAAACCAAATATATTTGTTTTAACAAAGAAAATCGGCACCATTTTAAAAAATAACATTTGAGGTAAAGGAACTAGTAAGATTTTAGAACAGCAGCTCCTTTTGATTCTATAACTGAATACAAAAACAGGACCTTGGTGACTTCACACAAGATTTCAAAGTAGGCAAATTCATGCTGAATTTTACCAAATAGTTAAAGAAGAATTAAGACCAATCTTTTACAGACTCTTCCAAAAAACTGAAGAGGAGGGATCACTACCTCACTCATTTTTTGAGGACAGCAATACTCTGACACCAAAGCCAGAAAAAGACAGCACAAGAAAGAAAGAGAGAAATAAATGGAAGGAAGGAAGGAAGGAAGGAAGGAAGGAAGGAAGGAAGGAAGGAAAAGAGAAACAAGGCATTCAAATTGCAAAGAAAGAAGTAAGACTATGTCTTTTCACAGATGACATAATCCTGTATCATGAAAACCTCAAAGAATTCATAAAAATGATACCAGAACTAATAAACCAATTTATCAAAGCAGCAGGGTACAAAATCAACATGCAAAAATCCATTCTACACACCACCAATAAAAAATCCTAAAAGAAAATTAAGAAAACAATTCTGTTTGCCACAGAATCTAAATGGATAAAATGTCTTAGAATTCATTTCACTCAAAAGGTGAAAGTCTTCAACAGTGAAGACTACAAAATGCCTGCTGAAAGAAATGAAAGAAATTAAAAATGACCTAAATAAATGATAAGACATCCGTTGTTCATGGGTGGGAATAATTAATATTGCTAAGATGTGAATACTACTTGCTCCAGTTTGAGAAAGCCCCTGGTATGCAAAAAAACAGAAATGGATGGGCTTTTATAATAGGGATTTATTAGTTTACAAATTTACAGTTCTAAGGCATAAAAGTGTCCAGACTATGGCATCAACAAGAGGAAACCCTCACTGAAGAAGGCCCATGGCATCCAGAACACCTGTTTTAGCTGGGAAGGTACATGGCTGGCATCTGCTGGTGCTTTGTTCCTGGGTTCTGGTTTCAAAATGGCATTCTCCAAATTGCCTCTGGGTTTTTGTCTCTCTTAGCTTCTTTAAGCTCTCTGTTTAGTTTTCCTGGGGCATTTCTTTCTAAGCCTGTGGGAGTCTTCTCTTAGCTTCATGGGGGCAAACTCGGGGCCTTATCTCTTAGCTTAGCATCTCCAAATGTCTTTCCATCTGCATCTCCAAGTGTCTGGGTCTGTAACTGTCTTAG
>PVKY010013835.1:0-10859 GCA_004027775.1 Bradypus variegatus | reverse complement strand
TTTTTTAAAGGGATTTAATTTAATTATTTGATTCCTCACTACTTGACAACTACATTTTCTTCCTCAGCACTGGATGGCACTGAGGTGTAAACAGCCTTCATGGTCCTCTGCTTCCCTTTAGTTTAAAAGCTTTCTGGAATTTCAGCAGTGAGCATCATCCTGTCTCTGCTCAAACCCCACCTTCATGAAAGTGTGAGAGAGAAATGTAAGATGGAAGCTCTGTTCAAGGCAAGAATATTCCTACCTCAAATATTTCACTGCATCAACCCATGTCATATCACTGTTCCATCCTGTGTAGTAAATAATCATTGAAAATGAATGAGGACAACAGTATACTCACTGCCATTATTATTAATTTTTATATATAAACTGTTTTATAACTAAGTATATGCATATAATACACTTGCACAGATAAATTAGTGTTTAAGAATTTAAAAACTCACAGTAACATCCACAAACGTCCTTTCTAAGTCCCCAAATCTATAAAATTTATAGACAACTGATTTTTACAAAGGGCAAAAAGCACTCAATTGGGAAAGAATAGTCTCTTTAACAAACAGTGCTGGGAAAACTGGATGTCCATTTGAGAAAAAAAAAAAGACGACCCCTACCTCACAACTTATATAAAAATCAACTCAAAATGGATCAAAGACCTAAATAAAAGAGCCAGAACTATCAGAGTCCTAGAGGAAAACATAGGCAAGCATCTTCAGGACCTTGTGTTAGGCAATGGTTTCTTAGACATTACAACCAAAGCAAGAGCAACAAAAGAAAAATAGATAAATAAGACTCCATCAAAATTAAAAACTTTTGCATCTCAAAGGACTTTTCATGATAACCTACATAATAGGAGAAAATATTTGGAAATCACATATCCAGTAAAGGTTTAATATCCAGAATATAAAAAGAAGTCCTTCAACTTAACTACAAAAAGACAATCCAATTTAAAAATGGACAAAAGACTTGAACAGACATCTCTCCAAAGAAGATATACAAATGGCCAGAAAGTCAACATCATTAACTATTAGGGAAATGCAAATCTAAACCACTAGAATGGCTGCTATTAAAATAACAGAAAATGAACAAGTGTTGGAGGAGATGTGGAGAAATAGGAACACTCATTCATTGCTGGTGGCAATGTAACATGGTGCAGCCACCATAGAAGACACTTTGGCGGTTCCTCAGGAAGCTAAGTGTAGAACTACCATATGACCCAGCAAATCCCACCATTCGGTATATATCCAAAAGAACTGAAAGCCGAGATTTCATCAGATATTTGTACCTTGATGTTCATAGCAGCATTATACACAATTGCCAAAAGATGGAAGCAACTCAAGTGTCTACTGACTGGTGAATGGTTTTAAAAAATGTGGTATATACATAAAATGGAATATTATTCAATCATAGAAAGGAATGAAGTTCTGATGCATGTGACAGCATAAATGAACCTTGACACATCATGTTGAGTGAAATAAGCCAGTAACAAAAGGACAAATACTGTACGATCTTGCTTCTGTGAAAAAATTAGAATAAGCAAACTCACAGAGTCAGAATCTAGAATAAAGGTTACCAGGGGACAGGGTGGGAATAGGGAATGGGAAGTTGAGGCTTGAAATGTACAGGGCTCCTGTTTGGAATGATGGAAATGTTTTGGTAATGGATGGTGGTGACGGTTGCACAATATTGTGAACGCAATCAACAGCTATGAAATATATATCTGAGTGTGATTAAAAGAGGAAACATTATATTGTATATATGGTAATAGAATAAAATTTTTTAAATTTTTAAATGTTTAAATTAAACCATGGACTATTGTTAATAATACAATTATAAAATGTGCTATCATCAATTATAACAAATGTTCCACACCAATGCAAGGTGTTAATAATAAGGAGGTAAATGAGAACCCTACATTTTATGCATGATTGTTTTGAAAACCCACAACTTCTCTTATAAAGAAAAAAATATTAAGGTTTGGGGGAAGAAATGGTTAAAAAAAAAAAAGAAGAAAGAGACACTTTCAGTTTCTCGGGATGGTGCTCCAAGGACCGCTTGAAAGGTGGTCCATTCATAACTACTATCATTAGCAACCAGGGGGAACTACAATGTGTGTGTGGACAGGGGGCAGGGAGGGTGAGAAAGATTTCATAATCTCAAAGTTTTATTTGGCTTGAGATTATAAAATATATAAACAAATCCCATCTGGAAGACAATTTGATTAATATGGTAAGTATTGAGTGTCATCTCTGTGTAGGCAGCATGTGCCTGTAACCAAGTGTAACTGACACGAACCTCCTGCTAAGGTGACAGTCACGTGCAGCTCTTTGAGGGGAGAGGTACAGAAGAAAAAGCCTTCTTTTATCACCCAGGGCATTGCTCCTTTCCAGCAAAAGCATTTTAGGACCAGTCAGAATGATGTCTCGCTTATCCACCTCCTAAAAAGGATCAAAGATGCAAGGAAAACACAGGCCAAGAGTGTAAACTAAGATAACTAATACATTTATTAGGTTAAGCCATATGAAATTTTTGCAGTTTTGCAGGTCAAGATCAGTCAAATGTCATTTTCCTATGGGTCAACCTATTCCTATAGAATTTTTACTAAATCAAGAAAAAACATTGTTTCTGGGTACTGATTCTAAAGGTGACACTTGATAGGGTTTTGATGAGTTATTGACTCTAGATTATTTTTGTCATTTTAAAAATGAAATGATGAAATATTTTGATGGATTATTTCAGACTATTCATAAGAAAAATAACTTAATTTCAGTTGAACCTCTTGTTTTCCAAATCCTGTGATTTCTGCACCTGAGAAAACATATGTGTGTACTATAATGGCTAAAAGGCACAGTACTTTATAAGAATATCTGTATTACCCCAAGTTAGGGTTGGAGCATTAAATAAGGAACCAGAGGCCTGCTGCCTACTAGGTGTGTGGCTTCGGGCAAAGTCACTGACCCTCTCTGGACATCAGTTTACATCTATGTACAACCAAAATAATAACTTCCCTCATGGAGTAATTTCTGAGTATGACAAGACATGTAATCAAATGAGAGACCTTTGCAATTTTAAAATGTTATAAAATGTTGATTATTATAGTTTAATAAAGATTAATTCTGTGGATCACTGACGAACAACATATCTGGTTTAAAAGGAGCCAAATCAGGTTGTCTCCAGTTACCTCTTGCAGAGTAAGGAGAGGGCCATCTGCAAAGACAGACTTCAGCTATTACAACACAGCACCAAGGACAATATGCCTGTGCTGTAAACCAGTTAACATGGTCAACGCAGACAGACCCATCTCATCACTGGGGCCCTGGAAGGTTACTCTATGGCCTTACATCATTCAGACAGGTTTCATACGTGGATCATTTAATAAGGTAGTTACTAGATGTTCATTTCATGATTCCAGTTGTGTGGAAAGACAGTTAAATACCAACTGCTTTCTGTGGATTTTATCTATTTGTTTACGCAGCACATTCAGGCAATGTCATCCAGCCAGTCACACACACAGTCTTAGATGATCTGCTTGAGCAAAGCACTGTAACCCAGATGCAGTCACTGCCCTCCTGGCCCCCACACCTGAGCCTGGGAGTCAACCAGGTCAATCATCCCAACACTGTGGTAGATGCCAGAGTAAAAAGGGATGTAGGAAAATACAGGAGGAAGAGATGAATTCCAACAAGGGCTGTTTAGGAAGCTTCTTTGAGAAGGAGATATTGAGCCAAGAGGAGAGTAATTCCAAGAGGAGAGTAATTCACGATGAACAGTTTGAGGCAGGAGACTGTACAATGTTTGGGAAACCAGGACTAGAGGTGGTAGTTAATGCACAGGCTAAATGGGGACATGACTAGAGATAAATGGTGGGGTGGGTGGGAGGTGAGATGGGGGTGGGGTTCAGAGGTGAGGTGAGACAGCTTTGAATGCCTGGCTGAGGGATTGAGGGATGGAGGGATTAGGATTGGAGATAACCTCAAAGTAAGATAAACCAAGGCTAAGGCCAAATCCTTACCCAGAAAATGTACAAGAATACCAGCTGGAAAGTCTCCAAATTAAGGGCGGGTGGAGGGTTAATACAAAACATTTAAAATACAGATATCCTTCAAAGGAAACACATTGACCTAAATTCCTTGAAGTCATGGCCAAAGTCTTCAGTCATTTTTGCTTTCTTGGTGCCAAGTATAATGCTTGGTGATTTAAAAAAAAATGGTTTGCTGAATTGAACCAACTTCACACTGAGGTATGAATGGCTGGGCATCAGTCCTTTCAAAAGCATTACTCTTGCGGAAGCTGACACCAAGACACAACTGAAGGTGCCTCCCAGTTCTGCTCAGGGCAGGGAGAAGTCATGGAGTGTAAGGGTCTCTTCCTAGCCTTGGACAAGGTAGGAGGTAAAACCACCTACCCCAGAGTTTTGCTGAAAGGATTAAACGTGATAACGGATGCACAGGGCTCATCACAAAGTAAAAAGACTGGGGGGAGATTGGTGTCCACAGAAGTTATCAGACTCACCAACCGATTGAAGGAAACTCTGGGAACCGGTGGAGGTGTGTAAAGCGCTGGATTTAGCGAGTTCGACCTACCTGTTTTACGGAGCCCGCACGGAAGCAGGACAAGGCCCTCGTGAGAGAGCTGCAGAGCCTCGGTGGGGCTGTGGGCCAACCCCTCTCCCCTGGGCAGAGACACCTGACCCAGCGCACCACTCACCAGCGAGCCGGCTCCTCTCCCGGGGCTGCTCCGGAGCGCGCGGGCAGGACGCGGGGCCGACAGAGGCCGCCATCCCGGCGGTGGGACGCGCGCACCCAAGGGCCTGACGAGCGGAAGCGGGAACCCTTGTCCAGGCTGACCCCGCCGTCTCCCTCGGGGACTGAGAGGACCCCGCGGAAAGTCTGGGCGTCCTGCCTTCGGGATTTCTGCCGCGAGGCGGGCTGAGGTGCTGAGGGTTGCGAAGGGGGCACTGAGAATTTCGAGTGGGAACGCCGAACGGGCTGAGGGGATGAGTTTCTTTCCAGCTTCCCCTTACCCCCCTCCTCCCTGCAATCTCGGCAGGAGCCCCCTTCACGTTCAGGGAGGAGCTGCGAGACGCTGGGCTCGGCGACGCGGGTGCTGCTCGCCGCCGGGTGGAGTTAGCCATTGGCAACCGGACGAGCGCGCAGCTTCCCCGCCCCGCGGCACTTCTCGGAAAGCGGTGGGTAGAGCTCTGTAGCGGTGGGGAGGAGAGGGGTGGAACAGATCGATTTCTATCGCACCTCGCGGGTGCCCACCGCCCCCAGAAACCGAGTTATCCGCCGGTCGCACCCGGCGATCGCCGAGCCCTGGGAATGGGGTGCGAGCGCGAGTGTATCCCACTGGGGTTACCGCAGCTGCCGCTCCTTCCCACTCAGAGATATCGGGGTCCAGTGAACTCCAGAAATGGGCCTGGAGGTGGAGGAAAGTGTTCTTCTGAAGGTAACGCAATTCTTTCTATATTAAAAAAAAAAAAATCACCCCGCTCAGAGCAAGACCCAAGGTTGACAAAAAATTACTTACCAGGTGCTGCTATAAAAGTACTTTATACTACTTAACTCGCCGTTTCCCGTTTTCTGAAAATAAGCACTGAGAACTTACCGGGCACCTCTCTGTATAGATTTTTAGAAAAGGTTAGGAGAGTTAAACCAGTCTTCTCTATCAGGCCATCTAGTTATGATGCACTTTCCTAGGACGGTTTTGTATGATACTTGAATTAAATGTTGTTTTATACCTTAGTGCAATTGGTGGGTGGTATAGTAGAGCATGTTAGTAGATTCTATAAAATAGTTTTAGGAAGAGTCTGTACCAATTTACATTCCCACCAGAAATGTATAAGAATTCCAGTTGTTTCATGTTCTAGCCAATCTTGACATTGTCTTTTTTAACTTCAGCATTTTGGTGGGTGTGTAGTGAAATCTCACTGTGTTTTTTTTTCTTTTGTAATAGGTTCAATCATATCAGATTGCCATAATTGGCCATTTTTTTTTTTGCTTATAAAAGGGGCAATTTCATATGATGCAGTGTAATAGTTTGCATTACCCTGATGAGTAATGATGTTGAATGCCTTTCCACATGCTTAGTAACTTTGTATAACCTGGTTTGTGAAGTCTCTGTTCTGCTCAGGCCTTTGACCATTTTAATATTGGGTCATGTGTCTTTTTTTCTCTGTTCTATAATTTGCCTTTTCACACTGCCCTTAATGGTGTAATTAATGAATGGAAGTTCAATGAAGTCCAGTTTGCCAATTTTTATGGTTAATTTTATGATTTTTAAAAATTTTTGTGTAAAGTCTATTCTCAATTTGTAAAACTTTTGGTAAAACAGAACAGAATGGATAGTTTTTAAAGGTACAGCCATACAATGAAATAATATATGCCTAAAAGCCAATTTCATGCTTAATCAGGACACACTAAATATATTACCATTTATCTTACTTTACCAGGGCTGCTATCACAAAATATTAGTTCTTGAACATTTCTTTTGTTGGGGAGTGAAGAACACAGATTGACCATTATCCCCACTATTTTTAAAAATTATTCTAGCAATGCTGAACAATACAATTAGATAAGGGAAAGAAACAAGGAGCAAAGTAATTGGAAAGGAGAAGTAAACTTATAATTTGCAGGTGACTTGATTTCTGACCTGGAAAATTCCAAGGAATCAACTGAAAAACTGTTGCAAGATATGATGTGAGAATTCTTTAAGATGTTTCAGTCCAAATTTATGAATACCAATAGTCTTTCTATATGCAAACAAGCTTTGGGGAAACACAATGGAAGAGAGGATCTTGTTTATAATAGCAACAAAAAAGATGAAATACCTATGAATAAAAATAACTCAAATACCCAGTTTTCTTGGAAAGAAACACTGACTATTATAAAATATTATCAAAAGTGTTAAAATATCATGAAATGTAATTAATGTTAATTTAATGCAATAATTTAAAAACATTTACATTAAAGAAATTAATGCTAGTATGTATTATATATAGATATAGATGGTGCAAAAATATGGGAATATCTAGACAATTCTGAAAAAGAAGAGTCATAGAAGAATATTAATTTTCTAAGATAAAACATTCAGAAGTACCTGTAATTAAGACTATGGGGGTACTATTGTATAGTTAGATCAGTGGAGCAGTTTAGACAATCTAGATATAGACCCAAATTTACATTAGAATTTAGTAAATTGGCAGAATTTGTTATCAGTGGAGAAAAGCTGGATTATTTAATGTGTAGTTTTGGTTCATATAATGGTTTGAAGCTGTATGTACCCCAGAAAATATAATGTTCTTAAAGCTTATCCATTCCTATGTGTGTGGACCTATTGTGAATGGACATTTTGATTAATTTATCTCAGTTGAGGCATGCCCCAAAAAGATCTTAATCCTGTTACTGTAGTCCTTTATAAGGAGATAAAAGACAGAGAGAAGACACAGAAAAAAGCCCCACAGAAGCGAAGAGAAAAAAAAAACACAGAAGCTCAGAAACAGAGAGGAAGCCACTGAAGCTAGAAGCTGGAAGCAATGAAACCTGAGAGAGAAGGGAGAGACCAGCAGATATCACCATGTGCCTGGCCATGTGACAGAGGAGCTGGGCATCACCGGTAGCTGGTCTTTGGCAAAAAGGTATCTTGTTGATGCCTTGATTTGGACATTTTCGTGGCCTCAGAAATGTAAACTTGTAAGTTAATAAATCTCCATTGTAAAAGCCAGTCCATTTCTGATACATTGCATTTTATCAGCTTCAGCAATCTAAAACAGTTCATCAAAGTGGCCATTTACAAAACAGTCAGTTTCTCCCCTTAGGCACACTATACATTATTGAAACACTTCATCTGACCATAAGAAGCAGCAATTTCCTAAAAGGCTATTCATGTACAAATTCAAGAGTTTAACAGGAATTAGGGAGAGGGGATGGTTATGCAGTTTAGTTTCACACTCTTGTGTGATCTTGATACTCCCATATCTATTCCCATATCACTGAAGAACGTGTAACTAGCCCTTCTCTCCATCCCATATGGCCCATACCTGGTGCACATGCTTGTGTATTCTTTGCTCAAAACAAACTCTGATAGTTCAAGCCTACCCTAGCAGCAGTTCTCCTTCCTCCAGCCCAGCATCAGACATCAGACCCTTATAGCCCCAACTATAGGGTTATTTTTTAAGGTCTTGGAGTGGTCCCATGGAAAACCTCCTCAAGAGGCTGAGAGGGAAGGAGGATACAGCTTTCACCAAAGAAAACTTGCTAAAAAACTTCTTTTAATTCTACCTTGCTGTTTTAAAACTAACGGTTTGTCCATCATGTCCTTTGTTAAATCTGCTTTATCACCTGATACCTTACTCTGGAATTTCAATTCTGTTTTATTCTGCCTCAGTTAAAACCTCCTGTTAGACATAATATCAGCAACTTCATAAATAGTTCACCATGGGGGTGAGGCATTCTCCTTAAAACCCAGATCACTAAAGTAAGATTTGAATACCAGGGCTGCCACTTCCTACCTGTGACCTTGAACAAGTCAGTTAAACTCTCTAGCCTGGTATTCTCATCTGTAAATTGGAGATCATACCAGTATCTATTTCATAGTGCTGTTGTGAGGTTTAAAGGAGAAAATGTTTGTGTTAAGCACAGCATCTAGCATTTAGCAAGAGCTCAATAAACATTAGCTGCTATTATCAGTACTGTCACAGTTATTTGACAGGTCACCACCCCATCCATTCACATTTGCTCCCTTGAAACCTGCCCCCTGAAGTCCATTCTGCTCTCAGCAGTTGGACCCACGGAAAGATTTTTCACTTTTGTTAGCGCTGAATGTTATGAGGATGTTTTCTTGAAGTCCTCATCCACAGTATCTCATTTCTCTCCCTTGAATTGTGGCTTAGTGTGTTTATTTATTTATTTATTTATTTTTAATTCATTTGTACTGAGATGCATTCACATACCACACAGTCATACAAAACAAAGCATACACTCAATTGTTCACAGCACCATTATATAGTTGTGCATTCATAACCCAAATTAATTTTTGACATTTTCATTACCACACACTCAAAAATAATAAGAATAAAAATTAAAGTGAAAAAGAACAGTTAAAGTAAAAAAGAACACTGGGTGCCTTTTTTTTTTTTTGCCCTCATTTTTCTATTCATCCATCCATACACTGTATAAAGGGGAGTGTGGTCAGTATGGCTTTCCCAATCACATTGTCACCCCTCATAAGCTACATTTTTATACAATCGTCTTCAAGATTCATGGGTTCTGGGTTGTAGTTTGACAGTTTCAGGTATTTACTGCTAGGTACTCCAATTCATTGGCTCAGTGTATTTAAACTCTATTGTGGCCTGGAAAATCCAGGTTAGAATCTTTTCAGTTTAACCTTGTTTAATAGAATCATTGTTTCCAATTTAAATTAATTATTCATAATAAGAAACAACTAACATATTATTTGTCCAGCCTGTTCAGGGCATAGTTGCTCTTTCCACAGCTCAATAATTACAAAAATAATGTGTTTTCACTCATCTCTCCCAGTAGCCTGTGAGCTCCACCAGAACTCCTTCAACCTGAGTTCTCCCACCTAAGATTGGCTCAACAGATGATTAGTAAATAAAGCAGTGATCAGTTGATAAGATTTTGTTTGGTTAATACTGAAAGCTAATCAGTTGTGATTTTTGACAGTTTAGTTTAATCCTAATCTCTCCACGATGTGATTTTTTGTGACTTTCCCCCCTTTTTTATTGTGGTAGATATACATAACTTAAAATTTACCATTTTAACCATTTTTAAGTGTACAATCCAGTGGCATTAAGTACATTCACAATAATGTATAACTGTCATGACTGTTTCTAGAACTTTTTCATGATCCCAAACAGAAACTCTGTACCTACTAAGTGAGATTCTACACTCCCCCAGGTCGCTGGCAACCTCTAACCTACATTCTGTCTCTATGAATTTGCCTATTCTAGGTGCATCATATAAGTGGAATCATAGATATTTGTCTTTTTGTGTCTAGCTTTCTTTCACTTAGCAGACTGTTTTCAAGTTTCATCTATGTTGTAGCATGTTTCAGAGTGATTTAATTTTTAACAGCTTTATTGGTGCATAATAAACTACAATAAACTTCACATTTAAGATGTACAATTCACTCAGGAAATTATCACCACAGTCAAGATAATGAACATATCCATCACCCCCAAAGTTTCCTCACACCCCTTGCTAATCCCTCCCTTCTATCCCTCCCTGCACCTTTGCTTCCAGGCAACCACTGATCTGCTTTCTGTCATACTTAGTTTGAATTTAGATTAGCTTCAATTTTCTAGAACCTTATATAAATGAAGTCATACAATATGCACTTTTCATTCCCTGGTTTCTTTCACTCCATGTAATTATTTTGAGATTTTCCCATATGGTATTATGAATCAAGAGTTCATTCCTTTTTATTACTGAGTAGCATATCATTTTATGAATGTACCACATTTATCTATCAACCTTGATGAACATTTGGGGTGTTTCCCATTTGGTCTATTATAAACAAATTGCTATGGACAATTATATACAAGTCTTTTTATGAATATATGTTTTAATTCTTTTGGGTTAGTACCTGAGAATGGAATGACTGTATCATACGGTAGGTTTATGTTTAACTTGTTACAACTGCCAAACTGTTTTCCAAAATAGTTGTACTATCCCAGCAACTTCAGAGAGTTCCAATTGCTCTACATCCTTACCAACATTTGGAATGGGAAGAATTCTGTTGTTGTTGTTTTTAATTGATAGACTATTTTTAAAGCAGTTTTAGGTTTATAGAAAAATTGAGCTGGTAGTATATATTTCCCATATGCCCCTCTCGCACACACA
>PVKY010013834.1:0-10845 GCA_004027775.1 Bradypus variegatus | reverse complement strand
CTCTCTCGATCTTCCCTGACCGTCCGTAACAGGAATGGGGAGATCAGGCCTGACAGGGACTGGGAGAGTGTTCCTGGGCTCACCTGGAGCAGGTGTGGCACCTGAAGGATTTGGGGGATGGGCAAGAGGCCTGAGAACATGTGGGCACTCATGCATTTGGGAGGGGGAGGGGGAGCCCAGTGTCCTGAGTCATCTCTAGAGGTAAACAGATGAGCCAAGGGCAAAAGCGGCTGCCCAGAACCAGCTCTGCAGTTCACCAGCCCATAACCCACTCCCATTCAGGCTCCAGGGACATTTTTCCTAAAGAGCAGACCACCCAACCACCCTGCAGCTGGCTGGATTCCTCTGCTGCCACCCCATCCCCTCCCCAGGCTTGTCCACATCCTCTGTAACCCAGCGGCTCTTCAGCCATCACCATCACCTGGTGAGGTGAGGCATCTGTCAGACACCCCGCCCGCAGGAAGACCACTGCCCTTGAGTTGTCTTACCCTGTCTTTTCAGCTTCTAAGGGAGGCTCTCTACAGTACAGGATTCAGTGGACAAAGGATCCAATTTCAGTCTTGTTGCTTGTCAAGAGTGACACAGAAGTCAGGGAAAATCAGGTATATGGATTTGAAACAAAAACGAGAGATGTTTTTAGAAAAGAAAACAACATGGAGTGTTGTGAGTGTTTGCTCTGGTTGCCTGGTGGCTGCAGCAAACACGTGTTCCAGGTTGGCTCTTGTGTCAGGGAGCAGATGGCGTGGCCTGGTCACCTGAGCAGGAGGCCCCACCCTGTGACCCACACGCCACCGTGGCTCTAAGGAGCTGAGTGTGGACTGGGTGGATGGGGAGAGGACGGGATTCTGACTTTGCCCTGATATTCTGGAGAAGCTCAGCCAGGAAGGGGGTAGGGAAGTGATCAGCAGGCCTCTCCGGATGGGACCTGCAAAGGCCAGCTCCCTCCCAGGTCCCCTAATTCCGGTTCCCTTTGCAGTGCCCCTCCAAGGTCAACAGAGGAGCTTGGCAGCTCTTTCCTGGCCAGAGTTCTCGTATTTTTAACTAGGATGCCTTACGCTGTGAGCAACACTGGACTTGAGAAATTGGAAAAACTAGCTCTGCCTCTTTTCCACCCGCTTATGACAAGAGCCCCCATTCACTATTCTCAAGTACCCCTTGTGCCCCAAGATTTATTGGAACTGCTTTCCATATAGTAGACAGGTGTCAGTGTTTGATCTGGCCTTAAGAGGTAACCCTGGGCAGGTCACTCTGCATTTTAACTGGAGCCTTCAGTTATTACCCAAAAGAATTGAGAGAATAACAGTGATGCTAAGAAGCCAATGTGGGCAAGGTAGGAGGATGAGGGTGGAGTGGAGGGGTCGTATTTTTTGAAGGGAGGTCTTTTAGCTCCCAAAAGCTGAAAACTATCCCTTTTTAGGCAAGCACCATTTTTGCCTCTACCTTCCCCGCCTGGAAGTCACATAACGTGAGCCAGTGCAGGGCCCGGGCTCCAGCCCAATGGATAGACAGTCCTTTGAGCGTGCTGAGTCGTCTTCAGACTTTGTTCAAGTCCCGTTTCCTCCCATTACTAGCTGCCATAGCTAGAAGTGAGGCATCTCTTCCGCTCTCTGAGGCATGTTTCTCACCTACAAAACAGGACCTCTCCCTTGGAAGGCTGTTTTGTAGTTCAAATGAGATGATGCTCAAAAACAGGCAAACTGCCAAGAGCTGCACAAATATGAAGACGTCTTCCCTGTTTCTGTGTTTGTATTATACACACATCTGTGTTTATAGCTGTGTCTGTGTATGTATGTATGTTTGTGTGACTGTTTTAGGGACTCTGCCAGTTCCTCCAAAGTTATTCTTTCCAATGGCTGTTTGCTGGAAATGGAGCATGGCCTGGATGTTTGTGTTAGTAATCTGTTGGTGCGTAACAAATGGCCCCAATACTTAGCACTTAAAACAACAAACATTTATTATCTTGCGCAGTTTCTGAGGGTCAGGAATCCAGGTTTAGCTTACCTGGGTGGTGGAGCGGTGGCTCCTTCTAGCTCAGGGTCTCTCCTGCGATCATAGCCAAGCTGTCGGCTGGGGCTATAGTCATCCAAAGGCTCAAATGGAGCTGGAGACTCTGCTCCTAAGCTCACTCACCAGGTTGTTGGAGGTCTCGGTTCCTCACTGGCTTTTTTTTTTTAATGCAATTTTATTGAGGTATATTCACACACCATATAATCCATCCAAAGCATATAACCAGTGGCTCACAGTGTCATCATATAGTTGTGCATTCATCACCACAATTTTAGAACATTTTCAGTACTCCAAAATAAAAAAGTAAAAATAAACAAGAACACCCAAACCATCCCATACCCCTTATCCCCTCCTATTATTTATATATATATATATATATTTTGCATTATTTTATTATTCATCTGCCCATACACTGGGTAAAGGGAGTGTTAGTCACAAGGGTTTCACAATCACATGGTCACATGATAAAAGCTATATAGTTATACAGTCATCATCAAGAATCAAGTCTACTGGATTACAGTTCAGCAGATTCAGATATTGCCTTTTAGCTAATATCTAGTGTATTTAGTTTCTAATACACTAGAAACTAAAAAGAAATATCTCTATAATGCATAAAAATAACCTCCAGAATGACCTCTCAACTCTATTTGAAATCTCTCAGCCACTGAAACTTTATTTTGTTTCATTTCTTTTCCCCCTTTTGGTCAAAAAGGCTTTCTCAATCCCATGATGCCAGAGCCAGGCTCATCTCCTGGAGTCATGTCCCATGTTGCTAGGGAGACTTATACCCCTGGGAGTTATGTCCCACATAGTGGAGAGGGTAGTGAGTTTATTTGCAGAGTTGGCTGAGAGAAAGAGGCAAATTGTGGTGTTTACATACAATGGAATATTGAATGGCCGCAAGAAGGAATGAAGTCGTGAGGCCTGCAACTAGGTGAATGAAGCTTGAGGACTTCATGTTGAGTGAAATAAACCATAAATGAAAGGACAAATATTATAAGGCCTCACTAATGTAAACTAACTATAGTGAGCAAATGCTGAGAATTAAATTTGAGAGCATAGGTTATCATGGGATAGAACGTGGACAGAGAATGGGCAATAGACTATGCAGGAGTGTGGCGTGTTTGATGAGGCTCGATGTAAAGGTTCATAGACTGTAAGCTCCTACTGCAGTTTTGGCTGTTATTTAAGAGATGTTCATTTGGAACAAAATTTGTGTTCTCTGTAGCACCCTTTCGTCGCTAGCTTTTTGTCACAGGTGGGCCTCTTTACAGGGTGCTCCATGGCATGGCAGCTAGATTCTACCGAAGTGTGATCCAAGAGAGAGAAAGACAGACTGGCAGACAGAAACCAAGATGGGAGCTGCAGTATTTTTAAGAACTTAATCTCAGAAGTGACATACAATCACTTCTGCCGTATTCTATCGGTCACGTACACCGATCCTGGTCCTGTGTGGGAGGCGACTACACAAGGGTGTGAATCCCAGGTGGTGGGGCCGTTGGGGGCTGCCCTAGAAGCTGGCTGTCACAGCCCACCCTCTGGCCCCCAGCGGTGCACATCCCTCCTCCATGCCAAATACACTCACCCTCTCCCAGTGCCTCATTTCACTACAGCAGCAGCTCAAAATCCAGAATCTCAACATCAAAATTAGGTCCAGGTGTGGATACGGCTCCTTGGGTGTAGTTGCTAAGTACAGCTAGTTCCTCTCCATGTAAAGGCCTGTGATTTAAAAGAGACAAGTTATCTACACCACCATGTACTCAACATGCAATGGTGGGACAGGCCTAGGATAACTGTCATAGACACTCGTATTTGAGAAGTCATGCAGGAGCCATTGGTCCAGAGCAGTTCTGAGATCCAGCTGGGCACCGACTGGAAGTTTACTGATTAGAACTCAGTCCTACTCCTCCCTGCCCTCCACCTCCAGGGTCTCCCAAGAGGTGGCAGTCAAGCTGTCGGCCCAGTGGATCCTCTGGGCTCTTGTTCTGCCTCCTTTTCCGTGTGTTTGCAGCTGAGCCATTTTCTCAGCCAGCTTCCTGCCAGTAGCCTTCTGGAGATGTAACAGCCTCTCTGCATTTGATGCCACCTCTGTCCCTTCCCATTCGAGCTGGCAGTGTTTCTGCTGATACAATTCTTCGAAATTCTTGATCCGTCTTCTCCGAACCTTTTTGGGGTCTACTCCACTAGCCCAGCCACAAATCTCTCATGATAATGCCTTCTCCACTTTGGGCTTCTGCTGAGGAAGCCCTTAAGCTTCTTGGAAGCCCTGTTGTTTGATTGAGAAGATCTGAGAGTCACACCCTTGCAGCGAGTTTTTTGTCTGACTGAATAGTACTGAGGCAGCACCTTTGATCTTCCTGAGATCTCGACAAAGGACTGTATGGCCTCACCCTCAGCTGCATCTTTGAACCGTGCTTTCCTGGCAGTGCCCTGGGTTTGATCTTTGCTCACAAGTCATGTCTTAATTTTAGCATTGTTTGCCATCTGGCAAAGCTGAGAATCTTCAAAAGTAACAAGTCCCGGCTCCTTTCTTTTTGTCATAGTCTTTCTTCTAGCTCATCTCTCTCCTCTCACATATTACTATACCCAGCAGAAGGAAACCCAGGCAGCACATTCAGCTGTCTGGCTGGAAATCTCAGCCTGGTCCGCAGGTCATTAGGTGCGTTTCGACTTCTCCCATACCTACCTGCAGGAGGCAGGGTTGCTAAACTTTCTGCTGCCACCCAACAAGGGTCCTTCCTCCTGTGCCCAGTACCACATTTCTCACTTCCCTAAAAGCCCTCACCAGCCATCTCCTCAAAGCCCATATTTCTACCAACAGTCTCTTCATGGTAGTTTAGTATTTCACTAATACCACAAAATCCTCTTGGTTCCTGCCCACTGCTCAGTTCCAAAGCCACTCCCACATTTTAGATTTTTGTTATGACATCATCCCACTTCCAAGTACCAGCATCTATTTTAGTTATCTCTGGCTGGGTAACAAATTATCCCAAAATGTAACAGTTTACAACAGCAAGCATTTATCAACTCACGGTTTCTGAGGGTCAGGAATTCGGGAGCAGTTTGGCTGGGTGCTCTGGCCCAGGGTCTCTCCTGAGGTAGCCGTTCAGCAGTTGGCCAGGGCTGCAGGCATCTGAAGACTTGACCGACGGGAGGATCTGCCTCCAGGCCCGCTGGCATGGTGGTTGGCAGCCCTCGGCTGCTCCCAGGCTGCCGGCCAGAGACATCATTTCCTCGCACTGCAGGTCTCTCTATAGGGTGCTCGTGACAGAGCGAGTGATCCAAGTGAAAGAGAGAGAGAGGGGAACCAAGATGGAAACAGCTGCCATTTTCCATTGGTCACAGAGACTAATCCTGGTACAGTGTGGGAATGGTGATGTGAGGGTGTGAACCCCAAGAGGAACCTCAGGAGGTGGGGACCACTGGGGGACATCTTTACCTATTTCTAATCCCTTCCTGTGACACTGCTTTTTCCCCACTTTAAATGCCCTAGTGAAACCCACCTACAGTTTTGAAGGGATTGAGGTTTTAGTTGTTTACCCTCTTTTCCAGTTTAACCTCACATATCTCTAAAAATGCCTTACTTATCTAAACTCCTTTATACTCCCTCCCTCCCTGCCCTGTTGCTCTCTACAGTGGTGTATGAGTTACAGGGTTTCCTCCCCGGGGCAGGTTTTAAGTCAGAAGATGCTGTTGCCTGAGCATTGGAATGTCCTGTTCCCCAGGGGATTCAGGTAGTTTCAGAAAAAGGGCAGTTTCCAAGACACACACACACACACACACACACTTGTTTTCGAACAGAGTCACTGGAAAGGAAGTGATAAAAACATCCCCTGTTGAATGTGTCAACAGCTGCATGGTCAATACAGTAGCCACTAGCCCCATGTGGCCATTTAAGTTAAATTAAATTAAATTTTCAGTTCCTTGATCACAGGAGCCTCATTTCAAGCACTCAGGAGCCACAGGACAGTGCAGATAAAGAACGTTTCCCGCATCACAGAAAGTTCTCTTAGAGAACACTGCTGTTCAGAGGCTCTCCAAGGGCCCCAGAGTGAAACAGCCAGTCTGGGGGAGTCTGGGGAGGGGCATGAAGGCTGGGACAGGATGCGCTGAGACAGGACATGCTGAGACAGAGAAGGGGGTGCTCACCAGGTCCTGTGAGTGGCCGTGGGATGGCAGCTCGGGAAACGTCCCCCCCTTGAGCTAGGGCTAGGAATGGAGGACGGTACCACCCAGTTGGGGGTCTGAAGCCCAAAGGCCTGGAGGCAGAGAGGGCGCAGCCCCTGGGGGGGGTGGCCCCCAGGCCCCTCTGCAGGCTGTCAGGACTCCTGAGGACTGTGCAGTACCCCCCATACCCAATGCGGGTGACACCGAGAGTCAAGCATAGAGCTGTACTTGTGAACAGTCTGGGGCAAATCCCCTCAAACAGCGAGAGACACCCAGAATTTCTGGAGAGTAGAGAGAACTCATTTGTTAGAAGTTTCTTCAGACAAAATCCTATATGGAAACTAAGTATGCAAAACTGATACAAGAAAGCCTCATTAATCATGCTGGAGGTGAAAGACTGCCTGTCCCACCACCATCTCTTCATTCCCACTTAGGATAAC
Organism: Bradypus variegatus; assembly: GCA_004027775.1. Taxonomy (NCBI): domain Eukaryota; kingdom Metazoa; phylum Chordata; class Mammalia; order Pilosa; family Bradypodidae; genus Bradypus; species Bradypus variegatus. The sequence continues at coordinate 4,231 of PVKY010013834.1, read as the reverse complement.
AGTGATTATGGGTGCTGCCTTTCACAGACTGCCTCCTATGTGGGGCGTTCTGTGCAGATCTGGCGCCAGCACACTTTCTGTAAAGGGCCAAATAGTAACTATTTTCAGCTTTGCAGGCCATACAATCTCTGTCACAGCTACTCACCTCTGCTGTTGTAGCACAGAAACAGCCATAGATAAGACATAAAATGAATGAGTGTGGCTGTGATCCAATAAAACTTTATTTACACAATTATGGTGGCTGGATTTGGCCCATGTGTCAACGTCTGCCAACCCTGATCTAGATTATCCTGAATCCTCCAGCAACTCCAAGAGAATGAAATTTCTGTTCCCGTCTTACATCTGAGGACAGCAGGGTGTGGCCACGTGGAGGAGTCTGTCTGTCCTCACACACTGGCTTGCGGCAAACCTGGGCCTGTCTGACCAGAGCCCATGCTCTCGCCTACGCCCTCCACCCTGGCAGGGACAGAGTGACTGCCCAGGGGCCCTCCTTCGGATGGAAGTATCAGAAAACCGGAGGAGGGGCCACGGAGGGCACAGGGTGTCTTACCCCAGCTCCCCAGCAGCTTTTCGTCCTAGAATAAGTGCCGTGGCTCCTGAAGAACCAGATGCTGGCCCTCTTCCTTCAGAGCTGGCAGCTCTACTGGAGCTGCAGGCTGATGAGGCTCATAGGCCCTTGTTAGTTCCCTGCCCTGGAGTGGACGAAGCTCCCTGGGGGTACAGGCAGCTGCAGGAGACCTATTGGGTGCTGCCATGGAAGGTGTTTGGAGTCGGGGGACCAGGAGGTGGCCAGTGATGCCTAAATGGTGGCAGACAGAGCTTGGAAGTCCATAGGAGAAAGCAGGACAACTGTCCCCTGCTGCCCTGAAGTTAAGGCAGCACCTGAGAAGGTGGCAGGGAAGGGAAGGCCACCAGAGCAACGCAACCGGTAGGAGACAGAGCTTGCCTCAGTGAAGGGGCAGCCAGCCCGGACCCCCTGCCCTGTGTGGGAACTCTTCCCTGCTCCCAGGGGGCAGCACTGTATCCAGCCTCCCCTTGCAGAAGGGGCTGCCCACAGCCCACAGCCTAAACCATGGCTAAAAGCGTCGCAGGCAGAACAGAGGCTCTCCGTTCCTGCCCGTCCTTCCCCAGTTCCTTCCTGGACACAAGGCGTCTCATTCTTCCTCCTCTTGAGCCTTCGGACTTCAACACTGCCTCTCCTCCTGACAAATACAGCCCAGCCGGTGCAGCCTGCTCCCCCTATGCCCTCGCACCGCAAATTCTGCCCCGCTGAGGGACAGACTGGCCGGGTCCCAGCCAGAATCCCGTCTGCTGTGTAGGCAGGAGGCAGCTGTGCTGACGTGAGCACCCCGTCTGGGTGGCTTATTCCTCCCTGTGCCCTCAGGGGAGGCACACAGTGTACTCTCCGTAATTATTTGATCTACAAGTTATTAACGATGGTGCTGGTAGTACAATAGTACTAACTGATTTGAGAGGTGCTGGGAGCACTGCTGCCCAGAGGTGCCGCCTTGCCTGAGTGTCCACCCATAGTGCGTGCCTTGTTTGGGTGAAAACCTCATGTTGCCTGTGGTTCTCTTCCAAAATGTAGCTGCCCTGGGACAGGTAGCGTTGCAAGGCACAGACACCTTGTTGACTTAAATGTGTTGATTGCAGGTAAGGGAGAGGGGCATGCACAGAGGCAGAATGGGGAGGTGGGGAAGGTGGGGGTGGAAGTGAGGGTCGAGCTGAGCCACCTGGACGACAGCACCTGGACTCTGTCTATCTGTCCAGGGAGGCACTGCCCCCACCCACCACCCCACCCCAGCTCATGGAATCCCTCAGACCCACCCACAGTCTGAGGCCGCAGCAGGACCAGCCAAGCCCTGCACTAGCCCTCTGCTCTCCCGGGGAAGTCTGTTCCGAGTGGGATCAGGAGAGGCTGTCACAGGCCTGGAAGGAGCCTTGCCAAATCCTGTGGCTGGGGAGGAGTGACAGGCGCAGAAAGACTGGGGCAGGGAACCTGGTTCATGACCAGCCCCAGCAGCCAGACCGGGGTCGTGCCTTCTTCAGTGAATTGGTTTGGGTGGGCCTTTAGAAGGCGTCCAGGGGCCTGAGCCGGCCTGTCCCACCTCAGAGCAACGGGGGGTGTTGAGAAGGAAGAACATTTTTAGCCTGCCTGCAGTTTTTGAAGAGCAGAGTGGGGCAGCATTCTGAAAGAAGTGGGCTTGCCTGTCTCCCCAGACCTGTGCTTGGGGGCCCCTCCCAGCTCCACTGAGCCCAGCAGGCCCTCCAGCCCACCACTGCTGCTCAGCTCCCAACACCCCAGAAGGGAGCATAACTAACATCCCCTCTCCAGGTCTCCCAGACTGGATCTTGAAGCTAAACTTGTCCATGGTGAAGGCCTAACTTCCCATCCTAAGAATCTGTTCCAGTTTGCTAATGCTGACATTATGCAAAATACCAGAAATGGCTTGGCTGTTATAAAGGAGGTTTATTTGGTTACAAATTTATAATCCTAAGGCCATGAAAGTGTCCAAAGTAAAGCATCAACAAGAGGATACCTTCAATGAAGAATGGCCAATGGCAGCTGGAACACCTCTGTCAGCTAGGAAGGCACGTGGCTGGCTCTGTTGTTCCTTTGCTCCCCAGTTGTGTTTCAAAATGGCTTTCTCCAAAATATCTCTGGGCTTGTCTCTCGTAGCTTCTCTGGAGTAAACTCTGGGCTAGCATCACCAAATGTCTCCAACCATCTCTAAGCACCTGCTCCCATGCATGTCTCCAAAAGCTCTCTCAGCTGCTCTGAGCTCCTTCTGTCTGTGAGCTCTCTTATAGGTCCCCAGTATTTAAATAAGACCCACCTTAAATGGGTGGGGTCAAATCTCCATGGAAACATTCAATCAAGAGGTCACACCCTAAACAGAACGGGTAATGAATGTGCTCCCACAAGACTGCATTAAAGAAAATGGCTTTTGGGGAGACATAATATATCCAAACCAGTGCAGAATCCTTTGTGCATTTTAGCGGGGGTCTTAAATCTGATCGAGGCGGGTGGCAATTTGGGGTCCAATAAAAAGGACATTTAGAAATAGAGCTGGACATCTCTTTCTGGAGCAAAGCCATTTTGGACATTGTAGCTGATCATCATGGGTTCCTCTAACTCTCCCTGTGAACTTTGGCTCTAGTCCCAGGGGGACCACACATCAGGGGGAGGGGGCTGGGCAGGCAGGAAGAGAGGTCTCCAGGCACTACCAGTTCACTCCTGGGTAGGAGGCAAGGGTGACAGGCGAGGGCTGCCCCTTCCTCTGGCCATGACTGCCCACCAGAAGTGGGGCAGGGCCCACCCACAAGCATTGTAAAAGAGATGATGTCAAATTAACAACATTGAGATTATTTTAATCCCAGGCATCATGGGATTAGTTTGCATCCTGTTTGTCACTGGGGATTCATCACCAGGGCAGCGTTCTGGGAGAGAAAGGAAAGGCTGCTGTCAGAGGCTGATGCTCTCGGCCGCGCTGGGCTCGCCTGCCTCGGTCCCCTGGGTGGTGGCCATCAGGACCTTTCACCAACCCCTGTATGGACAGATAAGTGGGGACCTGGTCAGGAAGGGAGGGTCCACTGAGGGCTCCTTGCAGGCCTCGGTCTGTACCAGGCATTGGAGGGGCCCGGTCAGAGAGAGAAAATTAACATAAGCCAACCAATTCACACTTCATATTACTTATGTACGTGTGTTTGCATGAACATGTGTATTCTGTCTATGTTTATGCATATGTACATGTTGCAGGCGTGTGTATGTGTGTATCTGTGTATTTGTGTCTGTGCGTGTGTGCGCATGTTGCTATAGTGTGTGTTTAGTGGTATAATACAGATCTTAAGGCCCTAGGTCTTCAGAGAAAGGAAAGTTTTTTAGGGTCTGGAATAGCCTGGAAGGCTTCTTGGAGGAGGTGGAACTTGACCCTTCTCTTCATTGGGGCAGAGGGCAGACGGAGAGCATGCCGGTAAGAGACAGAGCAGAGGCAGAGGTCCAGAGGTGGGACTGGCCTGGTGTGGAGTCCAGGGACAGTGGTGGGCTGGCCTAACTGAGGAGCAGGACGCCTGCTGAGGCATGGAATGAGGTGGGGCTGGGGTAATGTCGGGTAAATGTTGATGATCATAGCACAGTGCAATGGCTTTAGAGAGAGGGGAAGGGTAGTGGTTGGGTCAGATCAAGGGATGTACAAAATAGAATGGAGACAACAGCCTAATGATGACAAGC
>PVKY010013833.1:0-10853 GCA_004027775.1 Bradypus variegatus | reverse complement strand
TGACAAGTGTATTACTGGTGTTGATCCACATTAAATCTTGCATCCTTGACTGCCTTGTACCCATTCTTCTAAGCTCTCCTTGGTTCTTCTGCAGTTTCCCTCCCACCTTGTCTTGTCTTTCTTGTCCATCCAAAATCAGAAATTCTATTGAAGCTTCATGTTCCCAAAGCCTATGAAGAATAAAGGTGGTAATGGATGGCTCTGCTATGGAGCTCGAGCTTTCATCTGGAATTGGTACTGACCCATTCATAATTACCTCCTTCAGAACAGTGGGAAGTTCAGCAATGGGTTTAGGTTAATTACACCATACATCTGTGAAGGCAGTGGTTGGCAAGTACTTTTCTCCTGTAAGTACATAAATAAAAGCTCTCCTCTTAAAAATGTTTTATATAGGTATAGTGCTTTACAGTTTATAAAACACATACATTTGATTTTTCCTAAAACCTAGAGGCATTTGCTGTTTTTTTTCCTCTCCACAGATTTTATTATAGCAAAAAGAGTGCATTTTTTTTCTGAAAAATAAAAAAAGAATACTAAGTTCTATCTTAATTGAGCCATTAGGAAGTAAAAACTTGTTTGAAGGCCCCTAGGTTTGAATTTTCTGTCATTAATGCTAGGGAGACAGGCTCAGCCAACATGTTTCTTTGTTCCCACTTCATAACAGTACTTTGCGTGTTGTAAGAATTAATTTATAAAGAAGTTTCATGCATTGTGTTGTTTCCCTAAGATAACTATCCTTGAGAACAGAAATGTAAATTGAAGTCAAAATTTGTGAGTTCACAAAGCAAATTGTTCCTTCTTTCCATGGCCATGAGTTGACCATGGGATTTTTTCAGTTAAAACCATCATCAACCAAAATGAAGCTTTCTTTTTACCAATGAGGAGTCCCTAGAAACAAACTGCTGGTACCACTGTTTGAGTCAACTATATTTTACGTTTCAATTAATGAGAAAGTCACAAGAAATTGGATGATAATATATGACAGAAAAAAAAGTAAGGTCAAGTTTCTTTGGTATAAGAAATAAACCATGACTCATTCTAATGGAAAATATTTAATTCAACAGATCATTCATTCATTTATCCAATAGCTATTCAATCACTCTTAGATACCACATATTATCAATATACAGTCTTCTTTTCTCCTCCTCCTTCTTCATCTTCCTCTCTTTGTTCTCTACCTCCTATCTTTTTTTCCTCCCTAGAAATTCGGAAAGGGACAAAAATCACAGTGTGCTCCTATTCTCCTTGTGGTTAGGAGGAAAAAAGATTTTGTTTCCATGGAGATATGTGTCTCACCCTTTTGATTCCCCAACTTGCCTGCTGACAATGGCCACCATCCTGCACAGGGCCTCCAGGAAGAAGGAATCTTTTTGGTAAATAGAAAACTTTAATATTATCTTCAGCTGTGTTGGTGAGGATGGATTCTTGAGGCTCAGGGAAAAAAAATAGAGCTTTTAAATACCTGGTAATTATTCCAAGACTGCTGGTAGGGATTTCAGGATGGCAAAGTGGATGGTGGTGGGGTGGGAGGGAAACCAAGCATTTATCTACTCAAGACGTTCCCTTCATGTTTTATCTTTGGTGTTATGTTAGCAATGCTAATAGGACATGAGCCTTCTTGCCCCATTAATGGCCCATTACAGCTTCAGGAAAAGCCATCAAGTCTCCACAGCATTTATCTGTCAGCAGGAGACTATTATGGGAGCACAAACTCATATTGTATTAGCGTTATCAGTTAATTATGATTCTTGGGACACATGCCAGCCAATAGCCTGACAGTCGGCTGACCACCACTCAGGGATATAACTCCACACCCCATATTCAGGCATGTGAGAAGACAGCAGACCAACAGAGCTGTGTGCTCAGTCACATTTCGCCCCACCTGGAGTCCATGGCAGCCCGGCCTGATCAGCACAGGTTAGGGTCAGCGCTGTCCTGGCCAAGCCCACCCTAGTTGTCCTTGACTGTGAATGGAGTCACTTCCTGGACTTGCCTCCCCCAGCCCTCACCCTGGGGTGGAACAGAAACAAGCTTGGATTGTGATTCAGACAATTCCACGGAGGCATCCTGTCCTTCCAGGGCTGGTGGTAAGAAGTGGCTACGCATCCCGTGCATTTCCCAAGGCATCGTTCTCATCTGGAAACTTGGGTTCAGGGAAAGAAGGTATGGGTAAGGGACAGGGATGATGTAACCCAACAACTAGTGTTCCCACATTCACTGGAATGAGTCTGCATATTGGCAGACTCTAAAAATTCCTGTTGAATCTTATCATGTAGGGAAGAAGCCTTCAAGGCCTCTGCTCTATTGGACTCTAAGCTGAATCCACCAGCTCCTGCTAAGTTGCCTGGCTGAAATAGGAAAAAAGCCTCCCCTTGTTATGGATCCTAGATCTCTACATCATGGGGAAGGGAATTCAAGAATCTGAGAAACATTCATTATTGCTACCTATTTTGTGCAACAATGGCTGGTATTAAAAGAGGCTGCCTGAAGAGTCCAGCAAGACTAGGCTCTGTTGACAGTAGAGATTTTCACCAGATTGCAGGCAGGAGGTGCCATGCTGGGGTCAGCTGCATAGACCATGGCATGGCCGCTTGACTGACCTTCAAGTTCCAGGGACAGGTGTTAGGACAGCCCATTGTAAAGACTTAGCCTGTGTTGGGGTGGAGAAAATTGAGCAGTTGGGTGTGGACCTGTGTTCTGCAAAATCCCTGACATACTTGGTGCTTTTTCTACCTAGGGAATTACAAGTTTGGGGAACTGGGTGGGCTGGACTGGGGTATTGCTCATGGCAAGACATCAGTGTCGTGAGTTGAGAACCACCAGTCAGTGCTTCCTTTCCATGTGCACTATTCCCCACCCTAGGAAACCATTTGGGAAGGGTGTGGACACAGAAACCTCTGTCCCCACTATCTACCAGGGACAGTGTGTGTGGGGTGTTGCTACTGGGACTGTTCTTGTTTGGTGTCATATTCTTTAGGAAGGGGCTGGAACTGGGTGGAGGGGGGGTGGGAAGGAAAGGAAGAGATTTGTCTACCAAGACTTAGGAGTTCAATAAGTAGAAATCTAGGGACCACAAATTTCTTGCTGTGCCAGTGATTTGCTGTATAACCTTGGGGAGGTCAACCCTCTGGGACTTCATTTCCTTATCTGTAAAATCTAAACGATTCCCTGAGCCCCTCCTAGCTATAAGGTTCTGCAAATGTAGTAAATACCAATTTAAAAGGACTTTGTCACAAAAAAACAAAGTGAGAGGCCTTCACCTTCCACACACACGCACTTACTCTGTGTAATACCTTTTATCCCTTCTCTTTTGGGCTGACTTGCTCATCATCTTGGTGTGGGGTAGTGAAAGGGGGTAGTTAGAGCTTTTGCTAGAGATGGATTACAAATAGCACCTGTTCTAGGTGAGTAGCGAAGGTATGAAATTCCTTCATGATTGGCTGAATGCATTTCAAGCTTGAAGGAACCCAAGAGCTCTTCCCACCCCATCCTATTCCCCTGCACCTGCCTTTGGTTTCGGGAGAAGAGATGACTTTGGCAAGGTCACACAGAGTAGGCAGGACCAGAGCCGAGTCCTTTGCGCTATCCCATGCGCCGCCTCTCCAGCCAAAGTCATGGAACCTGACCCTGGCTTTGAGAAGGAATCCCATCCTCTGATAGCTGGTTGAGGACGGCGGGGTAAAGGCTGGTCCTGTGAAGTGTGTGACCAGCCAAGTATGCCTGGAGAACCATAGGAGAAGCCTGGGCTTGCCAGGTTGGATCATGTCATCAGCGTATTTTGGCAGGTGGCTGTCATCTCTCCTATAGAAGAATCCAGAGTATCACACTAGCCAGGCTGGGAAAGCAGAAGGGGCTTCTGTGTCCTGGGGCTGCATGGAAGGGAGCCAGACAGGTGCAGGCTGAGGAGGGGAATCTGAAGACACAGCCTTGTCCTCAAGGACCTCATTCCTGACCTGCTGGGCAATCAGCCAGTGGCCAGTGGTGGCAAGGCCTTCAGTTACCTTCATCCCTGGGCCTTGGATGCAGAGAATGTTTGTGTGAGAGCATCAGCCTAGCTCTTTAACCAATATGGACCTCTTATTTTCCCTGGTTTGCCCCAAGTGGCTTTGAATCCACTGCTTGGGGCCATGGTGGAGTTGGCTTTCTTTTCCTTTACATGCTTTGGAGAGCCTTTGATCTCCCAGAGTTTAAAATGATCCACCTACACAAAGCAAGGAACCAACTGATCCTTATGCAACCCATCAGGACCGAATCCCCTTCCTGAGCAGCTGGCTTGTTCCTCAGCTGGGTCAGGAACCCTGCCCCAAACTGCTATGGTTTAGCAAACCATTTAACAATGTATTTAATTGAGCAACTACCATGCGCCAGGTGCTGTCAGGCACTGGGGATTTGCCAGTGAACAAAAGCAGACATGGCCCCTGCCCCATGGACTTAGTCTAGTAAGGTGGTTAGGGGAAAGGTCTTTCTTACACTAGTAAATGTATAATTGCACGTGGTGATAAATGACCTAAAATCAAGAGAACAGCAGGGGGCTTTGGTGCAGTCTGGAAGGTGGGGAGTTCTAGATGGCAGGTGCAAAGACTGTGGTCTGGGATGAGGAGAGGTGCAGGGAAGCACCCAGGAATGGGTCACAGGAGGCTTTATACCTCTGGGAAGGATGTGGGCCTCTTTCCTAAGAGCAACAAGAGGACATTCGAAGTGCATTTTGCAAAGTGTTCTGCAGCTGCTGTGTGCTTGGAGAATGGATTTTAAGGTGTCAGAAAGGATGCAGAGAAAAACAGTCCCTGAGGTTTGGCAAGAGAGGGTGGTCATTATGAGTTAGGCTCAAGGAAAGTGCCCCCACACCCCTCTTTGTGTCACTAATATAACCAAGTGCTTATGTGATTAAAAAAATAATCTGGGGCTGCTGGGGCTTCTGCCCACTAAGCAGACATCTTCATCCGTCTCTCCCTGAAATGCCTTCCTGAGCCTTGCACCCCAGAGAATCCCACGCGTTCCTCCACTTGAGCACATACGAAAAATCTCAGCTCTGTTTCCCAGCCTGCATGAGCTTACATTTTTTTCCAAATATCATTTGGGATCCTGCTGCCCATTTCCCCCTCCCCCTCCCCATAGGGCCGATTCCTCCTGGGGGGTTTTCACAACTCTCCTGCTTTTATTCCTGAAGTGCCTGAACACTGCCTGCAGTTACACTCCATTTAGACATTATTCTGATGATAAAATTATGTCTTCCCCCCTACCGCTCATTGTCTTCTGAAGAATACAGAAGAATAAGGTGGTGGTCTCTCCTGAGGGCTTTTTTCCCCTCTTAAATAATTCTATACTTACACCCTCCCCCCACACTCATTTGAATTATCAAATTGATTATTATCCCTGTGGCTGGCACATCTCAAAAGATGAAAAGATGAAACGCCCCAGAAGGGTTGGGGGCTTTGACTTACAGCTTGTTTTGGTACCGTGGCAGCCCATCATCCTTGGGCTTGGGAGGGGAACAGCGGACAGGGATGCAGGTGTGTGCGTAGCTGGGGGTTCAGGTGTGTATCTGAAAGTTACTCCTAGAGCCTCAGAGTGGATGTGGCAGGTAAATCAGTTGTTTTAACCATCATTTTGTTTTCCTAAGCAGATAGGAATTTATGTGCTAGGGTCTGTGTCCTGGGTACATTCCTGAGAGGTGCCAGTGAACAGAACATCGTTTTAAACATCTAGAGAGCATTTTATAGACACACACCCTGCATCTAGCCATATGAGAGCAGTTCAGAACTGACTGGCCCAGGTGGTGAGAGCTGGGAAGGGAATCTGCTTCTCCCCAATTCTCTCCGACTGGGCCTCACCTGCTGTTCTGAAGCTGTGCACTTTTGTGCACCAAACACAGAGTGTGAGGCTGTGAATTTCTAAGGTCCTAGCCTCTTCTCCTTGGTGCCTGCACGGAGGAATGCGACTCATTTTTAGTCTGGAAAGAAACCCATTCAAAAAGCCTGGGAAGTAAGTTTGCTAGGCCTGCCAGTTAAAAGGCAGAAGGGCTGTGGGGCTGGTGGGGGGGGGTTGTACCCCACAAACCTTTCACCCTGTCAGTACCCCCCTTTTTTTGTCTTTAATGGCCAGAAGGCAGGCCTTGTGGCTTTACAACTCAGTCCCCCTACTCCTCAGGAGGTAGGGACCGCGCCTGAGTGTCTTATTCCATTGAAGTCTCTCTGGCTCATTCTCCTTCCCCCACCCCCGCTCGATTCTGTCACTTTAAGTCCAGCCCCTGAGAGATAGCCAATAGGAGCCAAACCATACATCAGTCTCTCAGCCTTAAAGCTACAGGAGGGTTAGTGGGCTCCAAGTGTCTGGTGCCCGAGCCTCCTCCACGGCTTCCCATCCCCTCTGCCTTTCTCGGAGTGTCTGGATGAGTGGGAGCTCTGGGCTGGGCGGGCACGGCTCTCTGCCTCCCTCTCCCCCTGCCACGACCGCTTCCTCCCACTCTCCCGTCTCCCTCTCACTGTGCCCCGGCCCGGACTCGCACCTTGTCTGTGCCCTTCACTCGCTCTTCCGCCTGATTTCCCCGCCGCCTTTCTCCACCAACTGGGAATGCTAAAACGGGACTGATGGACGTGTCAGAACTCTGCATCCCGGACCCCCTTGGCTACCACAACCAGTAGGTGCCCTGCTCTTCGGTCTGTCTGTCTGTCCTTCTGCCTGTCCGGCTGTCTCTGTCCTGGGTGTTGCAGTTCCTCTTCTAGGCGTTCTTGAAATGGCACGAAACCCGGGGACACTTAGGGGACGCTGGACAGGGAAAGCCGCCTACTTCTCAGGGATAAACCCGCCTCTAACTTTCCGGGCACCCCCAATTACAAACCCATACCTTTCAGGCAAGAACAGCGCTTTCTCCCTCACTTTTTCTTTTTCTCGCTTCGGACTTTTCCCTGCGCTGAGCAAATAATTTAAGTTTCTGTGGAATGGGAAGAGCGAGCCCAGAACAGGTGCAGGAATGTGGTCGCAAGGATGTCCTGTCCCGTTCCGAAAAAGCCTCCCCGCGGGCCCTTCGATTTTACTATTTATTTCCATCCTGGGGACTAAACATGATCCCGGCAAGGGAGCGAAACCGAACGTGCCGCGGCTGTTTGGAAAAAGCAGGCGGCAAGCACTGCGCTCTCCCCGCAGTCCCAACGGGGCGCACGCAGGGCGCGCACGGGCGCAGCGTACCCAAGGCGCTTAGGGAAGCAGGCGGCGTGGCCCGCGGCGAGCTGCGCTCTGCGCGCCTCACGAGGGGAGCCCGCATCCCGCCAGGTGTGGGGGGCACCCGGCCGGGCGCTGCGTCAGAGGCAAAGTTGGCTCGCGGGTTTGGGGGAAGCTACGCCGATCCCCCGAACCCTCGAACTCAGCGCCGGGCAGGAGCGACTTCCCTGCTCCACAGCGGCTTTGCATTCGCGGCGCAGGAGCCCTAGGTTGTGTGCGCGGCGTGGGCGTGAGCGCGGCGGTCGCGGCTGCGGGCGGGGACCCCTAGAAACCGCACATCCCTTGCCTCGGGCAGCGCGCCAGTCGCGCAAAGTGGCAAGGTGGAGAACAGAGTTCCCAAGCATAGAGTGGTTGCCCCGCGCGTGTTGCCCGGGTTCTCTGGGGCCCTGTTTTGGCCACCCGTGGTTTCCCTCCTAGCACGGCCGCCTCACCCCTCCAGGTCTCCGCTCGTGCGCACCACGTCCCACCGCGCTCCGGGGCGGTTCCGGCGGGTGGGTGGGCGTAGTGGGTGTGTGCGCGGAGCTGGCCTTCCGAAGGCTTAAAATTGAACAATAAAATGGAAACTTCTAGGTTCTCGGGGACGGTTTTCCTGCATAACTTCTTGCTCTTCTTCTTCCTTTATTTTCTGACGCAAACTAAAACTCTTCAAGTCAAAGTTTCTCTCGCTTCATCATTCCTTCATTTTTTAGCCCCTACCCCCTTCCCAAACCACGACCTCCATAAAATAAATACTCCGAATTATCTGGAAGTTCCAGGGAGTGTGCCTAACCTTCCCCCCTTCGCTGTACAGTCTGGGTGGACCAGGGCGAGACTGGAGGCAACTTGACAGCAATGTCTCGTGTTGGTTACTGGAGTGTCCCAGATCTCATGCCAATCTCTTTGAGTCTAGTTTTAGGATTTCCTTGGGCAGAGGGTCCTTTAGATGCCACCAGTGTTTAGATAGAGTGTGGGAAGAAGGCAAATGGTTTGGGAGAATAGGGAAATAATTACAATGGATTTTGATTTCCATCGGCTTGAAAAGTGGCTTTTCATTCTCCTTGAAGGTTAAACTGCTCCCATGTGTATGGATGTTGGGGTTGGGGTGTAAGGTTTAGTGCTAAGCGGTGCTCTGTCCTAAAATCCAAGAGAGACACTGAAGAAACCTGGATGGTGGATAAGGGAGGCTGAGGACAATGTTTGATGTACGGGCCGTTTCCTCACATAAAATTACCAAGTACTACAAATATTGGACATTTAAATTATTTAGGCTCCCTCTCTTTAGAGGTGACTTCTTTAGTTGGGCTCAAAATATCTATGTGTTTGTCCCTGGCTGGAGTCATAGTCAATAAATATGAAAATTTGTACGGGAAATGTACATTCTTTGATTGTGTTGACCAGGAAAGCAAGGAGAGACAGAGCATTTAATAGCTGGGTAATTTATTGAGTTGACGGCCACCTTGGCTTGAGTTTTTGGAGAAATATGGGCAAAGAGGGAATGTCAGGTAAGCAGCAAAGGGGAATGAGGAAGCTGAAGTCCTGGGTCTCAGGGAAGGAAAACGTTTGTAAACCAAGCCTGACAGTGGTTCGGGTTCCCCACCCTTCCTGGGTTCTTTGCAAAAATTCACTTCTCACTCCATGGGGAATGGTAATGATCAGAAATAACATGTGCTTGTCTTCACTGAGGATTTAAGCCTCCTATGACATGCCATTTCTCAAAGCCCAGAACCCTGGGAGCTGGCCCCAGGGCCAGATATGTGCCACCCCATGAAGGCTTACATTTGCTGTGGCACGGGGTGCGTGATTTCAAAAGATAAGCTGTGGTGGTGTCTGGGACAGCTATCTTTCTGACCTCCACCCCAGAGCTGTGTGACAGGTAGCTTCAGTGCCAGCAGTAACCAAGTAACAAAGCAGAGGACTGGATCCTTTGATTTGTTGGAAGGGCACTGGGGTGAATCCATTCATTCTGGTACCAGTGTTTCTCGGTGAACACATACATGAGTGGGTTCATGTGCCCTGCAGACACAGTTTCTGCCCATGTGGACTAGTTGAATTCCTGGACTTAAGAAAACCCAAGGGCACAGGGACCAGAGTTCCGAGGGAAAGAACTCCCCAAACCTCCCTCTTACCCGCCGGCACAGAGAGCATTTTTTAATGCTTTAGTGTTAGTCACGCATTCCCAGGTGAGAAATGAACGCACACATTCAGAGATTCATATGCACCTTCCTACCTTTCTCTCCTCCGTTTTCATTTTCCTGTAGCCTATCCCGTAGTTGACTCCATTACCATTTCTAATCAATATTTTATGTACATATATAATCATCCAGAGTGGGAGCAAGTGTGCACGCGCGTGTGCCTGTGTACAAACGTGCCCCTGGCCAGACCAGCTGCAGATCCGCCGCACAAAACCCAGTGAGCAGGGGGGCTGCCTTCCCCACTGTCTGATGATGGTGTTAAAGAAACAAAGAACAAACTGTCCTGAAGGTAAAATATGTGGGTTCACACTTAGGAAAACTGCCACACGGTAATTCAGAATCAGTGACCCGGAGGAAAACAAAGAGGGAATTAATTTTTAATGGTACATTTAAAAATAAATCAGAGTGAGGACATTCGTCTTGGTTTTTCCTAGGGAGGGGCTCTAGGAAATAAACCTTGATGCGCCTGCCACCCTTCTGGAGGTGTGGGCTGCCGTGGAAGAGAATGGGGTGATAGGAGGCTGGAGTTATTCAGTTTGAGGGCGAGAAGCTAGGAGAAAACACTACTATGGAAGGTCCCAGTCCTGGGTGAAACCCTTTACGGCTCAGTGAGATCCCAAAGCCAACTGGAAATTTCCTCTTGGAGTTTTTTTATTTCCCCAACAGCCTTTAATTTATAAACAGCCCTCTGTTTTACAAATAATTAGGACATTTGAAAAGATCTGTTTCTTAAAAAAAAAAAAGGAAACAACTTGGCCCACCAAACAGGAACCTTTTCATTCTATTGATTGGGAGTAATCAATGAATATTCCATTTAGTCTGAGAGAGGAGACTTTCGGGGAAAGCGCTGCAAGGAAGTGGCTGTGATAGAGATTTCATATCACAACCCTGCCTGCTCAGATTGCCCCCAGCCCTAGCTCAGGAGGCCCTTGTAACTTTGTCCTGCATGCCTGATTCATGTTCCTGATAACTGGGTATTTTTGCCAGGCAGTTTTTAAAGATAATCTAAACCATTGTGAAAGTTTTTCTCCTTCCTCTGTCCTCCCCCAAATGCCTGTTTCTGTTAAGCTCAGGGAATGAAAATATCTGCATAATTTTAGCAGAGGGTGTGTGGGGTGGAGGGGGATGGGACACAGAGAGGAATGGGGGAGGGAAGGTGCTTGTGCATTGGGGGTGGGACATGGGGTTAGTTGTATGAACATATAGGATGCAAAAAGAGGATTTGGAAGACGGCAGATGGTTAGACAAGAGACAGGATGCTTCTGACGTGGTTCTGTGCAGAACTTGTCTTCCCAGATGCTTTAAATGACTTCCTCAAAATGGTTAATACTCTTTATGGTCCTAGTTTAAGGGGAGGAAATAACAGATATTTAAACCATAATCTGTCCCTTCAAAGTAAAGCCCAACCCACACCCCAAACATGTCCGTGCTGATGCCCTCCCACAGCTATCGGCCATCTCTATC
>PVKY010013832.1:0-10842 GCA_004027775.1 Bradypus variegatus | reverse complement strand
CTTTGCCTTGGGTTTAAGACCATGCCACCTAGGGGTCCAAAGAGATGCCTTTTCAATTTGATAAGGAACCTGAGCTGTATCTTGGATCAAATTAATGGGTCCCTCCGAACACAGACTCCTACAGAACACAGGAACATTAACTTAAAAAAGAAGTGGAGCCCTTTCCACTCCTGGATAGAAAATTACAGTTCCAGGATACTTAGGAAAAAATTCTAAGTAGAGATTATACACCTTAGCAAAAACAAGGCACTGGGCAAAGTACCTGTCACATGACATGCTCAATAACAGTTGACAGTCCCAGTACTGATGGCTGTTTGAATCCTTTCCATTGCCCTTTCACTGTTAGCCATCTGAGCTTAAAAAGCAGAATAGTAGCTGAAACAAAACCATGTACTTTATTGGACCTGGGTTTGAATCAAATGTGCCACTTCCTAACAAATTGAACAAATTTCCTCTTCTGTAAAATGGGTCTGATGGGTACGTGAGTGCATTAGAGATGATGCATGTAAAAACACTGGCACCTGGTAGCAGGGACTCATAAGCCCTCCCAAATGTTTTCCTCTGAGCCAGAATTGATATTTTGAAAAGCTGGTTAGCTGGTCAAATGGCAAATCCTAGGCCAAAAGTTCCCCATTGTCTAAGAACCACAGAGGAACCTGTTAAATGCTAAAAGTGGACTCTACTTCTAAAAAGTCTTAGTGGGTGTGAGGTGTGTCCCAGGAATTTATATTTTAATAGATACCCTAGGTGATTCTGATAGTCCAGGATGCGTTTTGAGAAGCACACATGTTAAGAAAATCTATTTGTAATGGAGGAGCCAAAGACACCTATGTGGACCCCTTCTGTGAGTGACAGGGCGAAGGATCTGGAACTTACTTTCTAAGAGGCTAGGGAAGTCAATAGGATCTGCCAGGGCTTGTACTATTGGTTGCTGTGCCGGTTTGTATATATTATCTCCACCAGAAAAAGCCATATTCTTCAATGCAATCTTGTAGGGGCAGACATATTAGTGTTGATTAAGTTGGAAACTGGATTAGGTTGTGTCCATGCAGATGTGACCCACCCAACTGTAAGGTGATAACTATGATTAGATAATTTCCATGGAGGCGTGGCACTGCCCATTCACAGTGGGCCTTGATTAGTTCACTGGAGCACTATAAAAGCTCAGACAGAAGGAGCTCATGACTAGCTGCAGGTGAGAGACACATTTTGAAGCCAGCCATTGGAAGCTGACACTGATATTTTGGAGAACACCATTTTGAAACGCAACCTGAGAGCAAGCGGACACCAGCCATGTGCCTTCGAGCTAACAGAGGTTTTCTGGATGCCAATAGCCTTTCTCCACTGAAGGTACCGGATTGTTGATGTCTTACTTTGGACACTTAATGGCCTTAAGACTAACTTTGTAACCAAATAAACCCCTTTTATAAAAGCCAGTCATTTCTGGTATTTTGCAAAAGGGCAGCATTAGCAAATCAGAACAGTTGCTTTAAGCCACAATAAGAATTCAATTAGGCCAGTCTTGCCTAGCCCTAGACCATTTACAAGGCAAACCAGAGTGGGAGAAATTGGGCAAAACCAGCTGGCCCGGGCAGCAGTTGTTAAGGAAGAATAGATAGCCGTCGTATGTGCGCTAGATGCTTGGCCTCAGATGGGGCTGCTGGGGTTTGCGACAAGAAGAGCAGCTGTTCAAGCCAGTGACTTGACGTGACACTGGACCAGAACGGGGAGGAAGGACCCTCTCTGATTTCATGGGCCCCTTCCTGGGCTCTGATACCAGCTGCTCCTAAAATCCTCCCTTTTACAGGTTCAGTGACCCCTCCGTTAGCGTTTCTCCTCACACACAGATGTTACTTAAGCCTGCAGCCACCTGCGCAGGGTCTCTTTCTGCTTTGTATAGCTTGAACAAACACAACTTTATAGCTGACCTCCTCCCCAGCACCGTCAGGGTACCTAGCCAGTCCCCTTTTCTTTAGTTTCTCTCACCTGTGGCCTGACATGGTAGCAATTTAGTGTGTCACTTAGATGATAGATTAAAAAGGGGGCTGGTTAAATTCAGTTTGGATAATAGACAACCATTAGTTATTAAATTTAGACAGTGTGTTTAAGTGCCAAAGTAAGTTATATTTGAAAGGAGGGGCATTGGGAATTAGCAGTTTCTGGTGAAAATAGACTCGAGCTTGTTATTTAAAAAGAAAGGAAAAAAAAAAAGCTTCTGCTAGAAATAAAACATGCCCATGCTAATCTTGTTGAATTCCCCAGACAAGAGAAAGGGAGTGAACTGGCTCCCATCTGGTGGCCTCAGATCCTGCCCTCTCTGACTCCTGTAATATTCTTGTTGCACCCAAGTTTTTTTAGACTGTGGTCCTGGTCCACACCAATGAACTTGCCCCGAAGGGTGCTGGCATCAGAGGAAGCATCCGGCTCTCTGAGCTTCTCCAGGTGGCAGCTTTGTACATACCTTCCCTCATTCAACTTCCTGACATGCCTCTGTCCTTCCCCAAACGCCCGTAATGACAGAGGAGTGTCAGGTAAGGGGACCAACCCAGGCAAGACTCAGGTCCACCTCCATCATTTTATAGGTGAAGTCCTTTGGGCAACCATGCATGGGATCTTCCTGCCACACGTTATTGGAGACTTGGGGCCAGCTGCACAAAGGGAACGTCATGTACCTCTCTGACAAAAGAACTTAAGCATGTGCTTCTGAGGTGCGGCCAGCTCCGCCTCCATCTCCAGGGCAGCCCCTTTACAAGAGTGAATAGGGATGGCTGATGTTTACAGACCCCTGCACCCCAGGAGCTCTGCCTGCCCAGCTGTGAGGTAGGTCATTACAAACACAACCCATGCAAGCTTGGCTTGGACCAAAAGCCAAGGCTCCCGCCACCCCTCCACTTCATCAGACAGAATTTTAAAATAAAGTGCTTTATTGCTGAGGATCCCAGAGAGTTTCAGGGCAGTGTCTAGGGGCTAGGGCCCACAGTCCCTACCTTCTGGAGACTTTTGTGAACACAGTTGGAACTTCAACCTTTCAACCCCACAGAAGGGAAGGAAGTGTGGTTTGGGGGAGTGGGGAGGCAGGGAAGAGACACAACATGTGCTCTAGAGCTGGCTGTGTGCTCTCTTCTTGATGCTGCATTCAGTGTCAGTGTGTTTAGCGACATCTCGTGGGGAGCCTGAAATGGGCCATGGAGGGGAGGGAGGGTCTTTACACCTCAGAAATGGCCAAAAGCTCCAAATCAGGGCTCCCCAACCCCCCAAGCACACAATGCCTGGTCCTGAGCCAGTTCTACCTCCCCCTAATCCTGCTGCTGTACCAAGCTGCCACCCCTGCCTCGGGGCAGTGCAGCTCCCAGCTGCTTATACCTAGTCTGCTTAAGCCCCACCCACAGATGGCCTTCAGCCCCAGATTAGATGTGCCCCCCAGGAAGGCTCATGCAGGCACTGGCTGTCTTTCCTGGCAGGCTCCAAGGGGTAGGGTAGAGGGGCACGTGTGCCACCTGAACACAAGGACTGGACCCTGGCAAAGGGCAGCTGTAGGTCAGGATGAAAGCACTGGCTCTGCCTCAGCTGGCCATTGAGGGTGAGGGTCTGAGTGATGAACAGCAGCTCCCAAGAGGTCCTGGGAATCAGGGGACCTGGAGAGCCAGGCTCATGCCTGCGGGCAGAGCCAGGACAGAAGGGCCAAGTTCAGAGCGAGAGGGAGAAAAGCAGTCAGTTTGGACAAGCCCTCCCAAAGGGCAGGAGATGGAGGTCCCCTGCACACTTCCCCTGCACCCTCAGCTTGGGGCCCTCCATGCACCTGGGCCCTGCATACCCTTCAACCTTTTCCCCAACCCTACAGCGACACCTGGGGGGCCAGGCAGCCCCAGCCCAACCTCGGGCTTGGCGAGCCGCGGCCCTCACCCAGAGGGGACCTGGCAGGGGAGCTCTCCAGCACCGCAGCCACCAGCCCCCTCACTCCCTGCATCTCCGCCCAGCAGCCCCCCTCAGTACTCCTTGGCTTCCTGCAACTGGGCCAGGTACTCCTCGTCAGAGGGGTTGTCTGCGCAGGCCCGGCCGTTGTTGGGGGGCCGCACGGTGTGGTAGCGGCTCCAGTCCCCCTTGCACAGGATCCAGGGCAGCGTGTCCACCTTGAAGTGCAGCTCGGGCGAGAAGTCCGTGCTGATGAGGTCGGGCGCGCCGGCGCCCTTGCCGCGGGTCAGCAGCCGGCTGCCCTCGTCGTAGCAGCAGTGCTGGGCTGCCAGGGTGCTGCTCTCCCCGGACAGCAGCGAGCGCAGGCAGAAGCGCGCCGTGGGCTGGTACACGTCCAGGTGCTCGCGCGGGCCGCTGGCATCCCGCCACCGGAAGCTGCGGCCCTGGTGCTCGTCCCGCAGGCTCACGGCGCTGTACCCGGCCTCCAGCGGGTACGCGCACGGGCAGCTGGGCAGGTCCCGCAGCACCTGGCTCACGTACTTGGCTAGGAAGTCGCTCTTGCAGTTCAGCCACTTCTCACAGCTGTCCACATCTGCCGAGGGCAGGGAAGGGAGGCTGAGGGAAGCCTCTTGGTGAGTTGGGGGCTGATCAAGGGGTAACGTGGGGGGCCAGGTATTATCTCTTTTTAGATGCTATATGGTGGAGAAGATCGTGGGGCCTTGGGGAAGGAGCTGGGGTGGTGAGGGAGCAGCAGTTTTTAACTACTTGGTAAGGAAGTGTTTCAATAAACACGGACCCCTTGTTGCTTTAACTGTTATCTTTCTCCGGCCCTGTGACTTTGGACAAGTCACTCTGCTGCTCCCTGGCGCCTCCTATCTAGGCTGCCCTCCTCCCATCTATCTACCTTGTGAAATCTGGCCTCTGGGGCCACACAGAACAAACTGTTCCTTCTTTTTTGCTCCCAAACCTTTTGGACACATTTTGCTGCGAAGTCAGTGCTCACAATAGTTGTGGATATCTCTCCTGGTAAGGCCTGAGGCAGGAACCCAACCTCAGGCTTCTGGGGATCCCCAGCACAGTGCCCAGTGCACGACACTTCTGTGTTGAGCACAGGACTCACTCGCGAGGGAGACTACTGGCAGCTGCAGGCTGTGGGTGACACCAAATCAGACCCAGAGCGTGCTGGTGAAAGCATGGTGTGCTGCCAGCTGCCTGGAAGGGGCAGTTCTGGGGCTCAGGACCCTGACCTGTCTGGGGGAGACAGCATGGCATCCCCCTCCCCAGCCAGCCCAACCAGGTGCCTCCAGTGACCAGGGAGTGGAAGCCAGAACATCCGCACCCCATCCAGCCTGCAAGGGAAGATAACCCCACTGGATGGTCTCCAAATGCTGTGGCTCTCATCATCAGAATATCAGGCTGGGAAAGGCCAGTGGACCTGGCCAGGGAGGCTCTGCCATGCTAGGACCCCTTGATGGGGAGGCAAACCCTCGAGGGGATGGAGGCAAGATCCCTACCCATGCAATAGTGCTCCCCCTTCCCAGCCAAGGGTATCCCCTCATTCCCATGATTGGGGCGCAGCCCCTCCACTGACCTGGGTCGAGCATGTCCGTGGCATTGTCCAGGGGCTGCCACTGTTCACTGGGGAAGCCGAGTGTGTCCTTATCCTCGGTACCTTTGGGAAGAGAGGAGGCCAGGCTGGTGGGGCCCTGGGGCACCTCTAGGGTCCCGATGGGGAAGCCCAGCCCTCATTAGGCTCTCAGTGCCCACAGCATCTGGGAGAGGCCTGAGATGAAGCGGGACTGCTAATGCCTACGAACTTCCTGCACCCCCTTTTCTAAACCCACCCTTGCACAAGCCCAGACTCCAGGGGACCAAGCCCAGAGCCTACACCATCCCAACCACTCTCCATGCTGGAAGGCTCATCTCACCAGGACAGGGGGACAAGCTGCAAGCACGGGACTCAGTTGCAGTGCAGGCGTAACCGCAGGGCCGAGTCCTCTGCTGGCTGCTGTTGCCGCAGCTCCCCCTGCAGGAAGACCAGGGGCTCCACTCCTCTTGAGGCTCATAGTCTGGGTTGAGGCAGGGAGCCGGGGGTGAGTGAGTGCAGCCCACAGAGTGCAGGTGGGCAAATCAGAAAAAGGCACCCAGGCTGGGGAGGATGCAGCCCATGCCAGGGCTGTCAACCTAGTAACAGAGCATGGGCCGGAGTTCAGCCCCAACCCATCCCTTCAGCAGGCTACCCTTGTGCGGTGAACAACCTGTACAGATGTATGAGATGGCGCCAACACAGCCAGAAAAGGAAAAGGCAGCTGGGCCAGAAGCCGGCAGGCTCAAGGTCCAAATGGTATCACCCAATGCCTGTCAGTCCCCCATGATAAGAATTTTTATTTTTATGTATTGTGGTTACAGACAGGTTTCAGGTATGGTTGTGGCTGTTTTCTTGGAGCCCTGGTGCTATGATTAAGAATAAATTGTGGCAGGTGTCTCCCAATTCACCCAAGAAAATGTAAGCTAACAGAGTTGTTATGAGTTTAAGGTTTTCTCCATTAATTTTCCTTAATTTCTTGGTGCCAGCCTGCTCCAGCCTGCCTGGGAAGTGAGAACGGAACCAGTTCTGTCAGTATTTCCAGAGTTCCAAAGAGAGCCCTGCATAGCCTGATAGTTTATTTTCTGAACAATCTGTGTTGTTGTTGTGTCACTTTCTAATAAAAATAATTTTAAAAATCCAGCACTTATAAAATATTTACTATATACCAGCACTTTACATGTATTAACTCATTAAAAACCCCCCAACAACCCTATGAAGTAAGGATTATACTATTCTCTTTCATAGAGGGAGGACCTGAGGCACAGAGAGGGTAGGTAACTTGCCCAAGATCACTCAGCTGATAAGTGGCAGGGCCAAGATTCAAATCCACATGGTCTGGCAATGAGTTCAGTTTTGAGAGGTGGGATTTACAACATTTCTCAATTTGTTGCAAACTGATAGATATAAACACATATCATATTAATAAGTGTCCGCTTTGCCTAGGAGATCTCAGGGCTGTTGTGAGGGTGAAATGTTGTTTAAAAAGAAAAACTTTGTAATCTAGTGGTATTGCTACTATTTGATGATGATGATGACGTTTGTACAGGGCCTACGCAACTGGCCTCCCCAGTTGCCCCTCCTGGGAAGCCCTTAGCCCACTCTCCCCCACCCCTAGTGCACTCAGGACGTCAAGGCCCTGTGGCCCAGGGCCACTGAGGGGCGCTCACCATAGCCGTCCGTCTCCTTGAAGGGCCAGTCCCCAAGGGCCAGCCAGCCCTGGTCCCAGCCACTGAACCCAGGCTCCTGCTCCTCGTCCTCCTCCTCTTCGCCCTCCAGGACTTCTCCCTCGCTGTATTCTGCAGGATACTCCTCCTCCTCCTCCTTTTCCTCATCCCCCAGGGCTCTGCCCTTGAAGGGGGTCTCCCCTTTCTCGCCTTCCGTGTAGCCCCAGAAGAGGGGCCAGAAGATCCCCTCGGTGGGCAGCCAGCTGGGGGCATCCTGGGGCCAGCGGTTGCTGGGCTCGGCCAACAGGTCCATCTCTACCTCGGCCTGGGGGTCCTCCGCCACCTCGATGGTCACCTGCAGGGGGATGACGCCAGGGAGCCGGTGAGGGAAGGCTGAGCCAGACTCCAAGGAGAGGCAAGGCCGGGGTGGGCGGCAGGGGCAGGGGCACGACCTTCCCTCCAAACCAGCCGTCCAGCTGTCTTCTCCTGGTCACTCTGCTTGGCCTCCCTGCATGTAGAATCACCTGGAGATGCTTAAAAAAAATCACCCCAGCTCCAGACCCCACCCCAGACATAGATTTAATTGGTCTGGGTGGGGCTGGGCGTGGTGCTTCTGAAGTGCAGCCCGGTTGAGAACCGCTAGTTAAAGAGAAGGCACACGGGAGGCAAGAGCTTTGAATTCTGGCTCTCCCGGCTCAAATCCCCACAGCAGCCCCCGAGCAGGGCTCTTGTTCACCACATTTCTAAGATGGGGGATAAAGAAAATCATTTATGTGAAAGTGAACTTTAAACACACATTTTTCTGGCTATTATAAAGTAGTAAGAGGTCACTATACAAAATTTGGGAAATAAAAAGAAGGAAATGAAAACCGCCTATAACTCCATCACTGACAGAGAACATTCTAGTGATTAACCTTCCAGTTTGTGTGTGTGTGTGTGTGTGTGTGCGTAAATTTTAAAATGTTATGTGCTATCCTTTCGTGTTCTTTTCATTTTTTCTGCTTTTGTGAAAGGGCTTTGTAAATTGTAGATGCTACACAAAAAAGCAGAATCATCATCATTGGAGATTCCAGACAGGAGCATGGCGGTCTACGGGAATTCTCTCCGACCCCTCCTGGCTCCTTTCCTCCAAGGCCCTTCTGTCCTGCCCCCACCAGCCCATGCCAACCCACACTCCTCTCCTTCAGGGGCCTGAAGGACAGGATCTGACCCATAGGCTTTTCTAGAATCCCCCGCAGCTCCCCTCTCATCTGATCCCCACAGTGGCCCTCCAGTTTGGTGGTGTTTGCCCTCTGGTCTTTCCTACAGGCTCAGAGAAGCCAAGTGTCTTGCCCAAGTTCCCACAGCTAGAAACTGGAGGTGCAGGAGCTCCATCTGCCACACCACAGGGAGGACACAGGGCCACATTCTCCATCCCCCCTGGAGCCCCTGCCCCCCAAGGAATTCAGGATGGGGGCCCAACATCAGGCCGGGGCACTAGTGCAGCTCCTCTCCAGGCGTCCCCTGCCCTCCTGCAGCTCTCACCTGGATGTTGGGGTTCAGGGCACTCAAGTCTGTGTTGGCCAATCCTGGCAGCTTCTGCAGCTCCCGCAGCAGGGAGGTGTCCTCCAGGGTCCCGGGAGTGGTGGCCTGGCCTGGGGTCAGGGCTGCTGGCTCGGTGAGGGCCCGGTGCCTGGGTTCATGAGGCCCTGCCAGGAGGTGGGCCCCAGGGAGCAGTGGTGTCTCCTCCTTTTCTCTGAGAGAGGCTGAGACCTGGGGAGAGAGCCAGAAGGAGGGGAGACTGAGCTCAGGGACACCCCCTGGGGGCCCAGAAGATGCTGGCCAGAGGGGATTCAGGAGCCCTGGGGCCTGGCCCTGTGACTCGAAACTCTCTGGACCTGGCCTATGGAAAGTGAGATCCACAAGCTGCCCGCTTTAAAGCCCTCAGAGTCTGGGGACAGTGAGACAGGCATAAAAAGGAGGATTAAAATCAGATTTCTACACATGGAAGAAACACAGTCCAACCCTCTCATTTGACAGATGAAGAAACTGTGGCCCAGAGAAGAGGAGGTAAGACAGTGAGATCCAAATGCCAGTCTGCAGACCACCTGCACGCGCCTCCTCCATGAGTTGTTAGAAACAGACCCCAGACCCCACCACAGGCCTTTGGAACACTGTTCCTGGGGGGTGAGGCCTAGGAATCAGCATATTGAGCAAACGCCCCAGAAGTCAGACCTGGAGCAAACCCTCCCCATAAGAAAGCCCTCACCAGTCGGGGCAGAAATGCCCCGAGATGGGCCTGGTCCTGCAGGTGGTGGCCTTGCCTCCACCAGGCCCTGCCCAGGCTTTCTGTCTGGTGCCGCCATCCCTGGCATCTCTGACCACGGTTACCTCCCTCCACCGCTGCCCACCCCCCAGCCCTGACCCCTTTGCAATTCTGGGCTACGTGTTTGGCCGCCCATCTGCCAGTTCCTTCCCTCCACCAGCCACACTGCACAGCGGGTTTTCTCTGCCTCTCACTCCAGCATTCATCCGCTCAGACCGAGGGCCCACTAGCCTGGGGGTTTGGGGGCCATGGGGGGTTCAGCAGCCAGCCCGAGGCTGCAGCCATTGCCCAGGTCTCCACCCCAGGGCAGAAAGAGTACCCTCCTGCCCCAGGCCACTCCCGCCTCTGTGTTGACCCTACTCCACGTCTCCTTCCTTGGGGCAGTGTGGTATGGCTGAAAAAACATGGGTTCTGGAGAGTCAGATAATCCTGAGAACAAACCCCAGCTCTGCCTCCTACTACTCATCCAACTTGAAAATGTGAATCATAATTCCTACCTGGGAGGACTATCAGAATTTTATTTATCGAGCATTTCCACAGCATTTGCTATGTGCTGGGCACTACTCTAAACACTTAACGATCACTCATTGAATCCTCATAACAACCGTTAGAGGGCAGCACTAGTTCTTATCCCCATTTTACAGATAATGGACACTAAGGCCCAGAGAGGTCAAGTAACTTGCCTGAGATCACACAGACAGCAGTAGAGCCAGGATTTGAACCAGGCAGTCTGGACCCAGAGCACACACTCTTCACCACCACGCTACAAGCAGTACTTGTGAGTGCTGAGAGACCTTGTCACAAGTTAGAGGCTTAAGCCATAGAGTTTCCATGCTCACTGGCTTTTCCTAGGGGGCTGGAAAAGATTCTCCCCCTTGGACCACCCCCTCTGCCTCCCCCATCCCAGATTCCTGGCTCCAAGCTTCCCCGCACTAAGCACCTGATCCCAGGGTACCCGTGGGCTGCTCTCAGGCTGGGCTCCGAGTGTCCCCCTGAGTCAAAGCACCCTGGTCTGGCTGACAAGGAGGGGCAAATGGAGGGATGGATGGGTGAGTAATGGCACAATCTGACCTCTTCATTGACCAATCCAAAGGCCCTGGAACATCCCCAGATGCTGCCTTCCCGGCAGCTCCCACCCACGATTCCACCCAAACCCTGGCTGTCCCTGTGGCTTTGCCCAGAGGTTCCACTCTGTCTGCAGCCTCTGGGGCACAAAGACAGGCGGTCTCAGGGTGGCGGGAGCTCAGGGCACCGTGGCCTGAGCTGGAGGGCCTCTCCTGGGGGCCTGGTGGTGCACTGGTTCCAGAGCAGTTCTCATCTGGGGGCATGTGGCAGTGTCTGGAGACATTCTGGTTGTCATTTCTGGGGGGGGG
>PVKY010013831.1:0-10789 GCA_004027775.1 Bradypus variegatus | reverse complement strand
ACCACCAGCCCACGGGGCAGGAGGGAGAACAGAGAGAGAGCTGTATAAAGGGGTTCTCTGGAGGAAGTGACCCCCCAACACTCACACTCAAGCTCACATACATACACTCTCATTCACACACATTCACACACTCACATACTCGCACACACATTCACACATGTTCACGCACATGTACATTCACACACATATTCACTCACATGTACTCATATGCTCATTCACACATGCATACACGCATGCATCCATGCACATCTCATACACACCCATTTACACACATGCATGCACACTCATGCACTCATTCACACTCATCCACATATTAATTCCCTCATATTCACTCATGCACACCCATTTGAACAGTCACACACTCACACACATACACACATGCTCCCGTGCCCTGTGCCTCCCCTTGGTGTCCCTTGCCTCCCGACTGTCCTTTGCCTGTCCTGGCCTCTCCTCACTGCCCAGGAAGGTGAGCCTGGTGAGGCAGGGGCTTGGCCATGCTCCCCGCTGAATCCCAGGATCTCCCCCCATGCCTGGCACAGAGCAGAGGCTCAGTAAACATTTGTTGAATGAACGACCGGAACCCTGCATCGTCGCTACGCTGCCACACACAGGCGTGAACGACTTAGAGTGAAAATAATATCGAGGCGGGACAGACGGCCATACTGACGTGGAGGCTGCAGGCAAACACCCTGGAAAGCTGCAGCTCACTGATGACTAAACCCCTATAAATGGATAAAGAGGGGGTGAGCATAGCGGTGAATGGGGCCCGGCTGGCCTCCATCAGCAGTGATTCACGCAGGGCCTGCTGCGTCTCAGCAGCCACGGAGCCGGCCCTGCCTTGCCCAGCTGCCTCCTGACCCGCCCCGTCCTCTCGAGGATCCGGACAAAAGTGCCATCAGCTGAGGGAGCCTGGGGGGAGGAACCAAGCTGCAGTGCTACCTCCGTGTGCATGTGTGTGCATGTGTGCGTGTGTGTGTGCGTGCGTGTGTGTGTGTGCGCGTGCGTGCATGTGTGTGTGCGTGTGTGCATGTGTGTGCGTGTGTGTTCCCAGGCACTTATAACAGCCACCGCTAGGGATACATATCCTCACAGATGTGCCTGGCTCTGGCAGTGCTTGCATTTTTGATATGGTGGGTTTCCCCTTGGACTCTGCAAAACTCACCTGTGTCAGCTCTTTTAGTTACACCTGCTTGAATTCGTGGGGTATAATGGCTTGACATGTTCTTAAGAAACTTAAAATTAGCAACAGGAGAGGGATTTTATAGGAGCATCTGTAACAGAAACTTCTGGAAACATATTGCACATTATATTTTCTGTTGTTACTATTGTCCTTTTATAATTTTTATTGTGGTAATGTATACAACATAAAATTTCCCATTTCTCCCACTTCCAAGTGTGCAGGTCAGTGGTGTTCATTACACTCCTGTGTTGTGCTACCACCGACACCATCCGTTACCAAACTTTCCCCGTGTGCTGTGTGCTGCCCGTTGCACTTGGCCAGGTGGGGTCAGGTGAGCGTCACACGCACCCTTGGTGGGGTCCGTGCTTGGGCTGTCGTCCTGATGTCATTTTTGTGGCTGCTGCTTCTCAACTCGTTGAAGCTGTTATGGCTCGAGGGGCAACAATGGAAACCCCGGGATCCCGTCGTGCCTCATCTCTGACCCTGAGTCAGGCACAGAGCCTGGGGAGCGGGTGGGCTCTGTCCGGCCCTGATGGTGCCGTGGGAACCCTGCTGTGATTCGGGGTGACCTTCTCACGGCTGCTCCCTGGAGCCAGGTGGCGGGCTCCCCAGCTCACACGTATGGGGCTCGTTTTGAAGTGTTCTGCCAAGCTGCCTGCTGGGTACGGAGCAGATCTCAATGGGAACCACGGGGAGCCATTCCCTCGGCCCGCAGCCCTCTGAAGAGAAAGCCGCTCCCAGGTTCCACCCAGCCACCCCCGTGGTTGACAGCAGGGTCTGTTCCTTCCTGACAGCCAGGACACACAGGTGCGGGAGTCCGTCTCCCTGTTGATCTTCCAGCCAATTTCCACGCCAGTAAATGAGGACAAGCCTCGCCCGTCCGTGCCGTCTGGACCCTGGGGTGACGGACCCACCACACGTCTTCCCCTGTCCTTACTTTGCACATTTAGGTAGTGGCCGGTTTTCAGCAGTAGCAAGGCTGTGATGAACATGGTTTCCACTTCTTCCTTTAGGAATGAGAGTGTTCTTTGAAAATTGTCTCCACTGTGCCCTTTTATGCAACGCATTTGTTCTCCAGGAAGCGTCGATTGCCGTCACTCCCACTACAGGCCTAGACTGGCCCGTGCTCCGCCTCTGCCTGGTGTGGCTTGGCCTGGTGCCAAGGTCGGGCACCTTTCTGGAAGGTGGGTCTCTGCGCGGCCTCACCGTCTCAGCCTGCCTGCTCTCTGTCCCCCCACGCAGGCCATGTTTGAGCTGGTCACCTCCGAGGCGTCCTATTACAAAAGCCTGAACCTGCTCGTGTCCCACTTCGTGGAGAACGAGCGGCTGAAGAAGCTCCTGCACCCGTCTGAGGCCCACATCCTCTTCTCCAATGTCCTGGACGTCACGGCTGTTAGTGAGCGGTGAGGTCATTGCACCCCCACCCACCCCCACCCACCGGTCTTTGCTGGAACCTGTGGGTCCCTTCCTCTCACTTGGCAACGCGGAAGCCAGAGCTGAGTGCGCAGAGCTCCTTACGTTGGCTTCTCGGCTTTTTGGATGTTCAGAAGGGTTCATAATAAAACCAAGAAATAGATACAGATATAGAAAGACACCCTGTCCGGTTGTCCATCCCCCCTCCCAGCAGGGCAGCCAGTCGAGCCCCCTCAACAGGACTCCTGCTCGCAAAACCCTTTGCATCAACTCACGGGTGCACCCCAATCAGTGGGGCCCAAGCAGCGCCGAGCTGGGCTGGGGCTCTGGGTGCCAATAGAGCACTGCATTCCCCTGCCCCGTGAAGCCCTGGCTTGGGGCTTACAGGGTCCCCAGCCCCTGGAGGGCGGGGGCAGGGCAGCCTCTCGGACCTGCCTTTCCTCTGCTCCCCTCGGATCACACTTGCAGTCGTTAATGGATGTGGTTCTTGACGTTGTGCTTACATTGCACACAGCCCCAGTGAAGGAAGAAAGAACGCGTGCGTTCATCAATTCTTGTAAAGGCATGAATCCAATCTTGTTAGGATAAAAGATCCCATTTACCATTTTCACTGTAGCTTGTGGAGTTTTGCAGCTATAAGTTACACAGGACTGGCAGTCCAACACCCCCGCCCACACCCCGCTTTCAGGGAGCAGCCCCTCCCCAGCTGTGCGGTGCCCTGGGAGTGGCTCGCTCTCCATGGACCTCCCAGCCTGGGTTCTGTGGACCCCGTCTCGTGCAGTCCCTGCCCACTGCAACAACACCTCCCCTGGACATCTGTGGTCTCTGGTCTTTTTCTCGTGGCAGCCCCTTTCGGGGTGCTCAGGCCAATGAGAAGTGGCTGAGACCAGGAGTCCAGGCCTCTCGGCTGCAGCCGTTTCACCTTCCGTGGGGCCAGGGTCACAGACAGACCCTCACTGCAGGGCACGTCCTTTGGTTTATGTATTTATATTTTATCGTGGAAAGCCCTGAACACAGAAAAGTGCACGTGCTCTGTCTTGGTCCATCCCCACCCGCCTCTCCCCTGCCATCCGCGGGATCATCTGTAGTGGATCTGAGTTGTCATTCTTTATTTAATCTGTAAGGACATCCGTACATATCTGAAGATAAGGTCTCTCCTTTTGAATTCTCCCAATGTTATACCCACCCGATGTGATCTAACAGGCCCAGCCTCAGCCTCCCCCGCAGACCCCAAACGCTGCACTTGTGGGGGTGTTTCCTCATCTCCAGCCTCCCGGGGACCCTTGACCCCAGCCGCTGCCCCTTGCAGGTTTCTCTTGGAGCTGGAGCACCGGATGGAGGAGAACATTGTCATCTCGGACGTGTGCGACATCGTGCACCGCTATGCAGCCAACGATTTCTCTGTGTACATCACCTACGTCAGCAACCAGACGTACCAGGAGAGGGCCTACAAGCAGCTGCTGTGAGTGGGCGCCAGCTGGGCCACAGGGCCACCCTCTCTCTCAACGTTGACCCCACATCACGACAGTGACCTCCTTAAATTTTGCCCTCCATGTTCTCCATGTCTGAATGGGCCCTGGAAGTTGGCCTGGCTGGTCATTGTATCAACAAAGCCCAGCATGTTCCTTGGCATTTGGGTGTCAGTAGAGAAACACTGACCCAACTTGAACCCGGGAGAGTTGACCCCAGAACCACCAGGCAGAAGGAGTTTAGAAGGAGAGCTTGAGGACGAGAGGACAACTCAGAGCCCGGGAAACCAGAAAAGTGGGTTGGAGCTAGAGATGGGGCAAGGACAGGCGAGGAAGAGGGGTCTTTGGGTGTTCAGGCAACAACACCTTGAACACTGGCCATTCCACCCCCTCCGTGAACGTTCTCAGGGGTCTCAGTGGATGAGATGATTTCCAGTTGATGTGTTGCTTTGAAATTCTTCACATTCCTCAGAAGTGTCCAAGGACCAACACCCTAAACCTTAGGCTTTCTGGGGCTTCCCCTTGAGCGCCGGGGGTCACCGTGGGAGCTGGAAAGCTGGTGCAGCCAGGGGCCGGGCCTTCTACTCCAGGTGTTTGGAATGGGAAGGAATCAGGGTGCTCTTTTGGAGGTTCCACATCAACAAGACAAGCACCCAGGGAAACACGTGTCTGCTCATGGCGGATGCCTTGCGCGGGCCTTTCACTGTGCTGCCGCCATGCCGGGCGAGTGCTGCCTGTGTGCACCCCAGGAACGGGCGGAGGGCCTCATGCTGCAGTCGTGTGCCTCCTGGGTCCCGCAGCTTCTCGCCGACCAGAGCTCCCTGGGTGCTGGTTGGCACTGCCGAGCCCAGCCTCCGCAGCCTTTCGGGGACAGCTTAGGTTTCCCCGCGGCCTCTCTAGCTGCTGCTGCCCACTCCTGTCGCCGTGTGGCTTTACCTCGCTCGGTTTCCTGCTGTCTGACATCGCAGACGTGTGCACCGGATGCGTGGACAAGGGCACACACGGGTTCCTGCCCGTCCCTACACAGCGTAGCTCAGGCTTCATGTGTCACACTGCCCTTTGACTTGTTCACCAACAGTTTATTTTCCATAAAAGCCCCGTTCTCTTGGCCTGTGGGTGGCCAGCTCCTTCCAGGGTCGTTGGGGGCTGTCCGGGAGGGGTGGGCTCGTGGGAGGAAGCTCCCACTGATGCCGAGACCCACTCCCCGTGTCTGTGTCCCCAGCCAGGAGAAGGCGGCTTTTCGGGAGCTGATCGGGCAGCTGGAGCTGAACCCCAAGTGCAAGGGGCTGCCCTTCTCCTCCTTCCTCATCCTGCCCTTCCAGAGGATCACGCGCCTCAAGTTACTGGTCCAGGTACGTGCCTGCACGTGGCCCCGCACACACCTGTCTTGCCTGCCCTGGTTCCTTTGCTCACTCCAGGGCCTGTGAGCTTCTAGAAGGCCCATTCAGCCAACAAATCATACCTAAGTGCCTCCTGCATGCTGAGCATGGGCCTGGCTCCCAGGATCCACTTTCTGGCAGGGGGAGACCAACAGACACACTCCACCAGGACGTGGCTGTGATGACGAGGAAATGGGATGAAATGGTAGGGGGCAGCCAGCTGGGGTTGGAAAGACCCTTGGATGATGGGAAGGAGCCGGCCAGGGGCCCATGTGGAGGAAGGCATGTTCCACGTGGCGGGAACTGCTGGTGCGAGGCCCCGAGACAGCTGGTGCCTGGACGGAAAGGCCAGCAGTGAGCCAGAAGAGCACGAGGGAAACTAGGGAGGGGGTAGGAAACTGTTCAAGAGACAAAGGAGGCCTGGCTTGGGTGGGGGTAGAGACCCCCAAGAGAGCACCTGAATCGATGTGACTTGCTGTTGTCAAGGAAGAAGGAAAAGAAGACTCTAGAGGGAGCGATTGGCTTTGAACGTGAGCCTCGTGGGCTGGTGGTGCAGTCCCATGACTGGGGTGGGGGAGAATCGGGGTTTAGTTGGAGCGTGTTGGTTTGAGGTGACTTTTGGCAGTTCGTCCAAGCCCTGAGTGACAGGGAGAGGGCAGGGCTGTGGCTGTCACTTTGGGGGCATCAGAGTCCGCGTGGTATTTGACAGATACGACCGCAGGATTGGAGAGGACAGGCCCCGGGCACAACAGTGCCTAACACGGAGCAACCAGGGAGGTAGGCGGAAAACTGAGAGTCAGTGTCCGGGAGCCCAGAGCAGATGAGATTTCCTGGAATGGGGCAGTCGGGGGGGCTGAGGGACACCACTGCCTGGCCAGCACTGGACAGAGGGAAGCTATTTGCAGCCACCTCCAGGAATGACAGAAAGTCATGTGGAAACACCCACCAAGGCCACCCAAATCAGAGGACACCAGTGAAATAAGCAGTTCCAGGAAAGTGTTTTTTTTAACTTGCAAAAAACAGAAACAGGAAAGAGTAGCATCTCCTGGGAGGGGTCCAGGTAGAACTGCAAGTCACTTAGGGGAATACGGTATTGGGGGGCATGTTCCAGATGAATCTACAAAGGGGGTGCATGTGCCAAGCTGAGAACACGACCTTCGTCCTCCATCTGAGGCCACAGACGTGACCTGGTCAGCCGGGAGCTTTATTCCAGCGAGAAGAGGGAGCGTGAGCTGTGCCGTCCAGCTGGGGGGGTTGGTAAGCAGCTGAGCAGGGTGAGACAGGGCTGAGGGGTCATCTGGCTGGGCCCCGGGCAGAGGAGGGACAGACATTTGACACAGAGGGACACCCGGGTGACGGAGTCAGGCTACAGCTCAAGAGAGAGGCCTGAGCATCATTTATAAGAAGCAAAGGGGATGGCAGTCATCCGGGATGCCCGGCTGGACGAGGATGGTCGTCGGCGATACTCAGCTGCTGGAGGTCTCTAACACGGCCCTGCCCACGGCACCCGGAGGGACAGGCAGGTTGTGCTCAGATGCACCCAAACCTTGTGACAAGGCCAGACAACAGGGACATCGCTGGCCTTTCTGTCTGTACATTGTGCTGCCTTGGGACCTTTGCACACATACTTTCTTCTACGGAGACGGCCCCTTCCTCCAGATCCTCGCCTGGCCAGATCCTTCCTGTCAGCTTTAGTGTCACTCGTCCCAGAGTCTTGCCCATCCCCACGCTAGGCAGTGGCCAGCCCCCCCCCCACCTTGTTACCCTGCTAAAAATATGGATGCAGCGGGGATTGCTGGAGAGAAATCATGTGACCCGTGGAAGAGTAATACAAAAGTTGTAATTTGGAGGTTGAGGCAATTACTTGTGAGCATAATTTTTTTGTTGCTTGAAGAAAATTGAAGAAAAAGTATTTGTATCAAGACCCAAAGAAACAAGCCTCGGGGGTCTTGGTGACTTGGCTTCCAAGGCAGCCCCAGAGGAGGGTGTAGGAAAGCCCCTGGGGAAGTACAGGCCCCGAGGACGGTCCTCCCTCACTGCCGGATGCTGCCCTCCCTGCCAGCCCTTGGTGGCCTCCTTGGCTTTGACCTTCATAGCACAGTGAGGTCACGGGCTCTGGCTCAAGATCAAGCGGAGAACGCAACACGGCCAGCTTTGAGCCGTGGCCGTCGTTTACTGCCTGGCCAGGCTCTGGGTCAGGATGTTCGGCCCATGGCCTGGGGAGGGTCTCATGCCCTCCTTCTAGCAGGCAGGGCCTTGCACATGGGTGCTGCAGCAACGGGAGACTGTTTGAACTGGTGCCGCAAGTAGGCTGCCATTGGAGTGGGGCAAATGGGCAGGCATGCATTATGAAAATTAACGCAGCCTTTCTGTGTGCCTAGAACATTCTGAAGAGGGTGGAAGAACGGTCTGAACATGAATGCACTGCCTTGGATGCCCACAAGGAACTGGAAATGGTGAGCTGTACTTCCTCTGTCCGTATTTCCCAGAAGCTGTTTTCCCCACCTGCACCCACCTTCCCACTCCTGCTCTCTCTTGCATCATCTGTGTATTTTTAGAAAATGCAAATTTTTTTAGTATTTTCATTTGCAATCAAAAGTCATTGGGGCTAAAAAAAATGTGTCTGGAGTAGCTGGAGCATCCTGGGCAGCCTCCACAGCAGCAGGTGCCCTCTGCCCACGTGGAGCTGGATTGCCGGCCCCCAGCCCTGGGTCTCGAGCAAGCCCACATGGTGCCCGCGTGGTGCCCACCTGGTGCCCTGGCTCAGGAGCCCTGTGAGACGTGGTGAGGCAGGGTCTGGCTCTCCTGGTGCCCTGACTGCCGCATTGCCCGCGCCCGGTCCCTCCAAGCCTCCCGCCTCCCTGGTCCTCCCCAGCCTCTCCAGGGGTGCCGGCCCCGCCCGCTGTCAGGGTAGGCAGGTCCACGTAAGCCCGGCCCCAAGCCCCGGGCCACCCCCAGACTACCACTGAGGCTTCTCCTCCCAGGAGGGCCCGTAGTCTTCCTCCTGGAGGTCTGAGCAGATTAGGAGTCCACGGGGGGAGTAGGGGGCTCATGTTTCCACCCCTGTCTTCAAACACTTGCTGTGAGTGCCTCCTCGCATGAGTGGGAGCTGAGAGCCGCTTGTCAGCTGAACCGGAGGGGAGGGTGGGCCTCGGAGGTCCTTCCCACTCCTTCCTCACCAGCGGCAGCGCAGGGAAAGGAAGCAGCCCCAACGGGCATCCAATGGTGGCTCTCAGCCACGCTGGCCTGCAGGGACTTCCACTTTAATCTGAACACACCTTCCCCTCCATCTCACCGTGTGTCCCTTACCTGAGCAGGTGGCTGCAGAAACCCTTGGAATGTCGGGGAGCACATCCCCTGTGCCCACTGGGAAAGGCTGGGCCTGGGGGCTGGCCTGGGCAGGCCCATTAGGGACCTGTGACCTGTGGCCCAGAAGCATCTGTCCCCATCTGCCCACCTGTGGGAGCAGAGCTTCCCTTTTACCTGATGGGATGTGGGTTCATTACAGCCCCAGGAGGGTAAGTCGGGATCCACCGCGGCCTGCGAGGCCCGAGTGCCCCCGAGGAGCCTCCCTGCAGTCAACCGGACCAGGTGTGCGCTTTCTGTTTTTAAGGTTTTCCTTGGTTTTATCCCCTTCCTTTTCCTTTTACCGAGAGGTACACTGTTTCTCATAGTTTACCTTTTAAAATAAAGCTTTGTTTTCTTCTAGCTTATAAAAGTAACTGGCAGTCAATACAAAAAGCAGAAAGTGCTTATGATTGGAAAGGAAATGATAAAGATCACCAATTACCTGCACCCCAACACTGACGTGGTTGAACACACCCTTCCAGACCTCTGTAGACAGGCACCTGCACACATGTGGTGCACACATGGCACACACAGCTGTATCCTTTGCACAAAAAGGCATTGTGGTGTATAAGCTGGCGTAGCTCTCCGTGTGGAGCTGCCGCATGTTTTCATGGTTTTTAATGATGTCATTGTACTCAGTCCTGTGGATGCCTTACCATCACTGTGTCAGTCCCAGATGACACATTTCCATCATTGAATCAGTCACAGGTGCATTTCCATCCTTCAGTCGGTCCCAGCTGATATGTCACCCTCTGTATTAGTTAGGGTTCTCCAGGGAAACAGAATCAATGAGAGATACCTATGAACATAAGATTTATAAAAGTGACTCATGCAACTGAGGGTATGCACGAGTCCAAATTCCATAGGGCAGTCAGCAAACTGGCAACTCCAATGAAGATGTTCGATGAACGCCTCAGGAAATAACTGGCAACTTCAACGAACTCCTCAGGAAAGGCTTCACTGGTCAGCTAAAGAAGTGAAGGTCCTCTGTCTCACTTAATAGTCTTCAACTGATTGATTGGAGTAAATCCAGCCAATAGCATTCCCTCACTGTGGAAGATGCGCCCTTTGTTGAGCCATCAGTCACAGCTGCAGCCAATTGACTGATGATTTAGTAAATCAGCCTGTTGGTTTATTGACCAGCCACAAACGTCCTCACAGCAATGGTTAGGCCAGTGCTTGCTTGACCAGAGAGCTGGGCACCATCACCTGGCCAAGTTGCCACATGAACCTAACCATCACACCTTCATTGATTCAGTCCCAGTTGATGCATTTCCATCATTGAATTGGTCCCAGTTGATGCGTTTCCGTCATTGAATCGGTCACAATTGATACATTCCTGTCATTGAATTGGTCACAGTTGACACGTTTCTGCCATTGAATCAGTCCCAGTTGATGCATTTCTATCGTTGAATCAGTCCCAGTTGACACATTTCCATCATTGAATCAGTCCCAATTGACAACATTACTGTCATTGAATCAGTCCCGTGGATGTGTTACCATCATTGAATCAGTCCCAGTTGATGACCATGTGGGTTGATGATGGTGTTTGCCATTTCTCACCAACACTTCATCCATTCACAGGTACTGAGTGCTTGCTGTGCATTGGCTGTTCTCAATACCCACAGTCCAGCATGGATGGTTCCTTAGAATGGGTCCCCAGAAGTCACGAGAAAAAACCTCTGGTTCCTGGGTGCCTCCCATGAAGGGGTGGGGGGATTTGCATTCCACCCACAATGTGTGAAGGAGCCTGTTTCTCCAACCCCTTGGAGCCCGGCCAGTCTGTCTGTCTTTTCCATTCTGACAGCCAAGAAAGGACACCCTATTGTTCTATCTTGCACTTCTTAAGATTACTGGAGAGGTTGGCGTCTTCCCACGTGTTCCTTGGGGTTTGCTTCCTAGGAAGGACAAAGCACTGACTTTCTCCACTGGTTTTCCCACAAGTTTTCCCACTTGCCTTTGTTCTGGGAGGTGCTAGAGAAAAAGGAGCTCCAGCCCAA
>PVKY010013830.1:0-10855 GCA_004027775.1 Bradypus variegatus | reverse complement strand
CTGGGGTGGCCCCTTGCATAACTCTTCCTCTCCTTGGTTTGAGTACTCCAGGGGGCCTGGAGAAGTCTTCCTCAGCACTGAATCCCCCAAGATGTGCACCATGCCTGGCACAGGTGTAGTGTGTTGAAAAGAACAATAATGCAAAGGACCTGCCTGCAGGAGGCTTACCACCTCCTTTGCCCTTGGCACGCTCTCTATCAGAGGCCAGACACCAGGACCCTCCTAGCTGGGAGAGCCCCGCTGGCTGTGGGTTGTTAAATTATTCTACAATTCCAGTGCCCCTACAGGTGACGGAGACCTGACCACCTGATGGCAGAACTTCCAGTTCTGCAACCATGTCTAAATCGCTGTTCCTTCCTCACGGGCTCTGCTAGTCCAGTTTCAGAGACAGTCCCCCACGCTGTCCTGCTAGGTGTCTGCTGGCTGTGCTTCTCTGGCACTGGCTGTAGCAGACACGGGTCTTGCTGGATGTGTGATCAAGGACCTAAAAGTCATAAGGGGACCTCGGAGATCAACTACTCCAAACTGCATTTTGCAAAAGAGGACCTGAAAGTCTCAGGGAGAGTGACTTGCTCAAGGTCACAGGGCTAGCAGTAGGCATGCCTGTCCATCCATCCCCCGCCCCCGCCGTCATTCCCCAGGCCCCTTCCTACCTGCCCAGTCCTTTGATGCCAGCGGAGCCCCTGGCCAGGCACTGCAGACGCAGCCTTTCAATGGGGTCGGTGACCGTGGTGAGCTTTTTCTTGGCCTGGATCGCCATTTCTCGGTCATGCCGGGCTGTCCCCGCCATCTAAGAAAATCCACAGCCGTGTTAGCCGAGCTCAGGCCTCGCCACCTGGGTCTGCCTGGCAGCGCCAACAGCAGCCTCGCTGAGAGGGAAATTTACAGCAGGCTCCCCATCCACTTCCCGGGAACAGGCCCCAACTTCTCATTTTTAACCACACCAACTGCATGTCTGGCATATCCATTACCTACCGATGTAGCCCTGAGGACATCTGGTTTCTTAAATCGGGACAATATTTTAAATATACAGCCATTTCCTTGTAATACAAAAGTCCCTCCATAAAAAAAAGAAGTCCCACTTCCCTGTATTCTCCTTTTTGAACCAACCTTGTGAGTTTTATTCTTTCATTAAGAATTCTCCATATTTCCTTTGATCATACATTTACTATTCTCCTCTGTTCTAAACATTGTTATTTGTTGTTGATGTTTTTGTTTGGTTTGGTTGTTTCTGTCTTGACTGAGATTCCCACGAGTAACTATTGTTTCCTTTGACTAATAGATCAGTGTCCATTAACACCTTACCAGGTTTCCAGGACAGAAAAACGGTAAGCAAACCCTCTCTCACCTGACAGACACCTTTTTTTACAGTTTGGCTTTCGGGTTTTAAATATTCAGAAATAGGCGAGAGGGATGGAGGTAACCGAAGCACCGCCTCCCGAGCTGCAGCTGTGGAAGCACAGGTTTCTGCAGCCGGAACTTGAAACGCTGAGGGATGCCGTGGCGGGGAGGAAGGAGACCTGGGTTAGAGTCCTGGTTCTTCAAACTATTTCTGATGATACTGTCAGTGATTCTCAGGGTCTCATCCCACCCACCACCAACTCCCCCACCCCAGTCCCTGTGAAGTGGGGGCTTTGGGGTTGGATAATTGAGGATCTTTAAATTCCATCCCAGCTCTTTAAAAATCTCTAGTCCTCATATGAAACCACTGATGACACAGTAAATGGGGTATCCTAAAAGACTGTTCTATGTGAGCTATGTTGTGAGACAATGGAGCAAACAGGGGTCGTAGTGCCGAAAAAAGTGGCAGGTTTGCCCTTGACTAAACACGCTCCTTCTTGCTCTTCATCCTGATTCTGGCCTTGCTTTTTCCACCCTACTTTATTAGCTCTTAATTTGCTCTTATCTGCCCTGCTTTATTTTCTTGGACCATCTGTGGCAGCAGGTGGGAAGGGCAGGGAGGCATAGAACAAAACCCAACTAAGGGGAGAAGTGAGATTCGAAACAGGAGCCAGGCAAGGGCAGGTCTGGTCCCCAGATCTGAGACAGATGGACAGCAAGAGACAGAGCCCTAGAGGGGCCCTCTTTGCACACTTTCAGAATAATATTTAAAACATCTATTTTTACCCAGTCCTCACTGAAACCCCATGAGCTAGTTACTGCTAGTGCTGGTATTTCACAGAGAAAGTGGAGTACAGAGAAATCAGGGAACTTGCCAAGTTCACACAATTGCGGGACTGCGAGGACCCTTCCATATCATCAACTGCAATCATCCATTTTGCAGATATGGAAACTGAGGCTTGGCTTGGTGAAGTGACTTGCCCAAAAGTCCTGCGCAACATCAGAATATGGGGCCTCTGGCTCCCAAGCAGGGCTCTCTCTACTCCACCACCTTCATGGAATAATATAAAAGAACTTCAAGCACAGTTTGATGGGCCAGGCATCCAACTTGCTCTCCCTCCTAAGGCTAACTCTACCTAGTTATGACACAGACAGTTACCTCTGGAGCCTAGTTTGATATTTTTAGGGAAAAAAAAGTTACATTCTCTCCTGCTAACCCACCATGGTACTTGAAATGTCCATATTAACCATTCTTTTTAATCATTTAGTCACCCAGTTCATCAACAAATAACCAATAATTACTGTGTACTATTTCGAGGGGTAGAGTGTACTTAGAGAAGCCAGACCAAGACTAGCCTAAAATCTTAATAAATTTGAGTACTGATATTCCATATTTAAGCAGGACAAAAAAAAAACTGATAAAGTTTGCTACGAACTGGGGGGATTTTGAAGAAGACAAGATTGAGTAGGGTCTTGGTGAAGGAGGGCCATACTCCTGGCTTCTGAAGTTTGCATGCAGGCACCCAGCACCGGTACAACGGTATGTGCCTCGAAGTTATGTCACTGAGATCACAGCACTGCATAAAGTGTTCCTGACTCCAGCAGACCCTCTCTTACCAACAGGGAGCCCACGTGGTGAAAACAGAACCCATGCAGACAGGCTGGCCAGCCGGGCCGCATCCCTGCGCAAGGACGAGGAGCAGCCCCTCCTGATGCACGTGGCTGCAGCGCCACCGTGTGTTTGAAAAGCGTCTGCGCAGCCCGCGGGGCCAGGAGCTCATTCCGTCCATTCAGTCGGCATATGTCTAGTCTATTCCGGGCTTACCGTGCTAGGTGTGGAGAGGAAGAGTGAAGAAAATAGACGGCACTTGCAGCCTAGTGGAGGGGAATGCCAACCCATTTCTGGTATATTGCATTCCGGAAGCTTTAGCAAACAGAAACGGTGAATAATTAAATGTGCTGTGTGAGGGAGAGGGAGGACTCATGTATGATGTCCAGCGTTCTTTGCCCCGCACCTCCGCCGCAGGGGGTTGTGGGAAGGGACATTCATGGAGCAACAAACTGTAGAGGACTAGAGATTTGGGGCACAGGCTGAGTGGAGCTGCCAGCAACAAGGCCAGAGGAGACCTTGTAGCAGTGCTCACCAGGTCTTCTCCCGCAGGCCCAATTAAGGCTCCCCCTGCCCACCGTCCTCCTGAAGCACCGCGGCCTGCCACGGCCAAAGCTCTCTGTCCGCCTGCGTTTCAAGAATAGTTGTGGGACAGTATATGGAAAGCTGATGATGCATGGAGGTCTTCCTCGTCATTGTTCTCAGTAGGGTGGGTGAGAATCCCCTCGCTGAGTTCAGGGACAGACTTAAGCTAACCTTAAAAGGTTAGAGACTCGCAAGCGCCAACCTGCATTTTATTGGGTTGTCTGTGGTTCCCCCTCGTGGCAGTAAAATGAATTACATACCATTCGTTTTTTACAACCTTCAAACACAAAAGTGGCATTCAGAACTGAGACTGCCCCATACAGAGAAAACACCAAGGTATTCCACATCATCTTTGTTGCAAAACCCTAAGGAAATTTCTCAACCCTCCTCCCTTGGTTTCTATGACATTACACTCCTGGTTTTCATCCTGCAGAAAAAGGATGAGTGCTTGAAGGAGCCAAGGGAGCTGAAGTGATAATCAGCTGAGATGCTCTTTAGACGACAAGAAACTAATGAGGAAAAGACAGAATTAGGTAAACGGGAGTAGGGAAGGCATACAAATGTCAGGCAGGTGGGGAGACGTGAGATGGGACAAGTGGCAATGCATGGAGGTGGGGGGAGCAGGCTGCCTGGCTGGCAGGGGCATGCTCCATGATGGACAGACCTGGTTTTGCCTGGAGACTCCTTCTTTGCACCCCACCCTCATTTAGGGTGCTGAGACATGGGAACAGCATGTATTATGACTGGAAATTGCCCCATTGAGGAAGTCACACAAACCTACCCCTGTGAGAATAGCAACTCTACCTGCAGAGCCGTCCCATTTATCCAAACCCCTCTCCTGCCTCTCTATCCCATCAAACCCATTTTCCCCACAGCCAGAACATCACCTTAAGAACACTTTAAGACATTTGTGTGATTGTTAAATCCCTCTGCTAGTACATTAGCTATTTTCAGTAGCAAAGGACCTGACATTGCAATAATAATTCCATGCAATTTTAAAGTACCCTGCTGGGTAGAATGGAGAAAGGAGGAAGGCAACGTAGAGAAAAAGCTATTGATTAAACTGTAGGGTTTTAAGCTAATTCCAGTGAGGTGGAAACATACTTGCCTTCTCAAGTTCACATCGAAGTTAAAGCTTTTCCCATCCCTGGCAGCTCAGGCCTGGCCGTGAGCATCAGCTCTGCAGTGGGAATGGGGGGTGTGATGTGATTATCCACTCTCTGTCTTTCCACTTGGGAACTGGATGAAAGATTGAAATTTTGATTTTGACTCAATCCACTTTTTAATATTTGAAATGTCATTCAAAGGTGGAAACAGAAAATGTTTGGAAGCAATGATTGGGAAAAAAATTTAACCATTTCCTCTTTGTATCCCCAATGACCCCAGTCCATTCAATAAACTTGTTCCTAGTACACAGTAGATGGCAAAAACCTGTGCTTCCTCAAGAAGCTTCCCCTTAGTAATAAATATTAGATTCCAGGTGCTGGTGGTAGCCTAGGAGGGGGCTAGGAAGGAACTAAATAACAGTGCTCACCCCATCCTCCAAGAATGACAGTAAAGACTCAGAAGTTTTGAAGAGAGAATTAAGCAGACTGAGTTTCTGCAGTAGAGTCCTGGGAGATCCCAGAAAAGGCATAAAGAAAGGTGTGTGTCAGTGATGCTGACTTCACTTCATCTAGCCCATCAGAACTCAATTCAAATTAACAGACCCTTAGCACCTCTGGCTGAGCAAGGCACTGTGCTAAGTCTTTAGGTGGTGCTAGAAAGCAGTAATTCCCATCAGGGATGATTTCAGCCCCAATGGGACATTTGACAATATCTGGAGACATTTTGGGTTATCGCAAGTGGGAGCAAAGTGTGCATCTGGCCAATTTGGTGAGTAGAGGCAAGGGATGCTACTAAAAATCCTGCAATACCCAGGACAGTCCCCTACCCGAAAAAATTATCCTGTCCAATTGTTAATAGTTCCGAGGTTGAGAAACCCTGCTCTGGAGAAGAACTGGGACCATCAGGAATGCTGCTGAGAAATGAAGTTCCCACACCCCAGATCAAACACAGTAAATTGGAATCTCCAGGTGTGGGTAGTGGGGATCTGCTTTCCAATGTTTTGGGGTGGTTTTAATGCACACCTAAGATTGAGAATCTGAGTTAAAGGAAATACAAAGTCATCCCCTAGTAAGAGGAATAAGACCTGCAGGAAGGTAATAGGAAACGCTATGACAAGATGTAGGCTAAGATAAAGTCATGGAGAGAAGTGGTCATAATAATAACTGTAACTACTCTAGGGGCCAAGCCTAACACTTTACCCCCATTAGAACAGCATCTCATGGGGTGGGTCCTACTGGATATTACCACCTTATGACAGGAAACTAACAGAGACCCAAGAACTGGGTCATTTGCCTGAGAAAGCACCACTGGAAAATGGCAGAGCCAGGGCTCCAACCCAGGTCTGTCTGACGAAATCAATGCCTTCAACAGCTATGCTCAGGTGCTCACAGATTGCTTTGGGAATTCAGTGACTGTCCATGAAATAAGATGAAGGAAAGAAAACATTTCAAGGAAGAGACTGCCTTGGAGTGCTAATAGGACTTCAACACAGAGCAGGACTGGGGGCAACAGTGCAGGGCAAAGCCAGGCTGCCCACCAGTCACCAAACATGACCCCACTCTCCCACCTCAGGCTCTGGGCTCATGTTTTCAAAACTTTAAGGCTCGGAGGAAACTCCTGGTTGAGATGCACAGTCTCGCTTATTCTCTTTCTGCTGCTACAGAAGTTCTTTGTTGGTTATTTTGCTTGAGGTGATTTTTGGTTTTATTTGGTTTTTTTTTTTAAACCTAAACACAAAGTTTATGCGCTGATTATCTTCCATTAACATTTACTATTTTTCCACAGATTATTTTTAATTATTTATGCAGTGTATGAATATATAGAAATATCTGGCTTTTTGTTTGATTGCCAACTTCCATGTACCACTAAAAGTATAACGGTATTTAATCTAGTCTCAGATGACAGAAGCGTACTGTGGAAATAAGATGGGTGATGATGTTGAAGTCTGGCTCTTTACCCAATTGTCTCTGCACTGAAAGGCATGTTATCAAAAAGTTTATAATTAGTGTTTCAGTTATTATCAATTGTAGGGTTTCCCTAGAGTTCATCTAAATGCTAAATCAGCCTTTTTTTTACTTTCTACTAATCTTTGGGGTGTGAATTGGCCTAATGGCACAATTTTAAAATAATGTTTCATAAATATTACTGTTTAAAGTGCTTGCTCCATAAATCTTCCTGATACAATCAATTTAGTTGTTCATCCAGGGCCGTGACTAAGGCAAGCAAGGTAGAGGCCTGGGGCACAAGGTTTAAGGAGGCACTCACTCTCAGGATCATGCAAATCTCAACCCTGCATTTACCCAACCCTGAGAGTGGGTGACTCCTTAAATAGTATACCCTAGGTGCCTACTTTCCCTCTCCCTAGTCATAGCCTTACCTTCAACATATGTTTACTGAGGGCCTATTATGTGCCACACAACAGCAATAAAGGTCCCTATCCCCAAGGAGCGTACATCTCTGAGGTAGTCTGAAGTATAGCTGACTTTCCAGAAACTGCCTACTGGCTGATGCGAAGGTCATTCCAATCTCCCTTTCCTTGCTGCATTCCCCTTTCAACTGGGTGGCTGAACCAGAAATTCTGTTGAGGGC
This sequence comes from Bradypus variegatus, assembly GCA_004027775.1. NCBI lineage: Eukaryota > Metazoa > Chordata > Mammalia > Pilosa > Bradypodidae > Bradypus > Bradypus variegatus. The sequence continues at coordinate 3,624 of PVKY010013830.1, read as the reverse complement.
TTCTGGGAGAGCTCTCCCATCTCTTTCATCTTCTTCCTGCCCTGACCAAAAATGTGATGGCTGGAGCTGTGGCAGCTAATGTGCAGTCATGAAGGAAGAGCCAAGAGAAGCACAGAGATACCAACTTGGAGCTCTGATATCACTGAGCTGCTGAGCCAATGTTCAACTCCACACTGATGTTTATGAGAAACATAAGCCCCTATTTCTTTAAGCCATTATTGACAAGGTTGTGTGTTACTTGCAACTGAGAGTATTCCTAAATGAGACAACTGAAAAACGCTTATTTCTGCTGTGTTTGGGTTGACCCTAAATTTTGACCATTAACTGGGTAAAATAACTAGCAATTCAGTTGGCTCAGCTCCCCCTGAGAATTGGGAAGAAAAACTAACTCCATTATAACCTCTTCTTTCAGTAGAATTTTATCAGTACTTAGCAGTCTATCCAGCATATTTGGCTATGAAAGAGAGTGAGGAAAACTGCTTAGCATGATACTCAAGGATCTGTATAACTAACACGATGTGCTGCAAGTTCAGGTTTCATAAGGCATAAAGGCCCTGGGGTTCACAGGCACACAGGGTCCTTGTCATCATGAGCATCCTCTGGGAATCTCAGGAGACACATGCTGTCTTAATAGCACTATCCTTGCTGTCTGCATACCCATCCTGTTCTCTGCTCTGCTTTGAGTCTCTGGGGCTTTTACCGGGAAATTACTTGTGATCTATTCTGAGTCAGGTCAGCCTGCCAGATGAAAGATCTTAAAGAAACAGAGTAAGAAGATATCAAACTACACAAATGTAAGCAAAGAGTTGGCTGGATTTATGTACAGAACACACACACACTCACACACACACATGAGACAAAAATAAAATAAAACTTTTGTTCCAAACTCCGTGGTTTTAGTGACTATACTCTTAGAACCAACCATATAACTTCCAAATATTCCATTTCTCAGTGCCATTAAACCTTGTCCTCAGACAGGTGATTTCATGTCATTGCAATATACCTCCTTTTCCTTTTAGATGACAGCTATCCCTTAAAGTCACAGCTTCTGACTACAGCCTACCCTTCTGCAGCCATTAGTCACCAAAATCACTTACTTAATAACTACTTGATAGTTATTTAGAATGATTCTTTTGGAGTTGTTTGTCAATTTGATGTTTATTTTATAACTACTTAGAAATTCAGCCAATTCTTGGCATCCTAAGTGCTCTTAACTGAAACTTCCAGAAAATCAAGAGGTCTTAGTGGGTAGAAATTCAATGCTATGGTGCCAACATTCATGCAGGTTGGCATGTCAGTTATGAATTGTGTGCAGCTACTCATAACAGAGTGTCAATAGGTTAGGCTACTGATAACAGAAACCAGCCATTTTCTCTTGAAATAAAAGAGCTTTACTTTCCCCTTATTAAATCAAGCCTGGAGGTGGGTCTTCAGGTGGACACCAAGGTCCCACTATCTCTCTATCCTAGGTTTTACTCTCAGAGTTAACACAAGTTACAAAATAATCACAGCAGCTCCAGCCATTACATCCACACTCCAGGCAACAGAAAGGAAAAATAAGGATGCATTCCCAGCTGTCAGCACCCTCTCAAGTGATTCCCAGAAGACTCCATCCAACTCCTCCCACTTACATCTCATTGGCCACCTCTACAAAGGAGGTTGGGAAAACTACTTTTGGGTTGGGAACTTTGCCAGCTCCCAGGTTCCACTTATAAAGGAGACTGGTTGTTGAGTAGGCAACCTGCAATTTCTGCTGCAGTTAGCAGAGTCAAGAGAGCCATTCCAGAAAGTAAGGGTGTGAGCACTTCCAGATCAGCTTATTCCACAACACCTTCCAGGGTCTGAGGCTTTTCTAGACATACAGAGCAAGCAGGTCACCCCTAATACAGGAGACTAAGGCAAACCCTGGGAGCAGAAGTTAGCATATATATTGTGATGTCTCACTTCTCAACCTTTAACCTCCCAAAGCAAATAAGGTTCACCTTTCCATGGGCAGTTATCACAGATGCCCTCAATTTAGGCAAACATAATCCAATAAGAACTACTCTGGGGGTCATCAGCCACAGCCCATGGGCCTAAATTTCCCTCCATTTGGTTTCATAAATAAATTTTATTGGAAAACAGCCACACACTTTTTACATCTTATCTACGGCTGCTTTTTGCAGCAACAGCAGAATTGAATAGTTGTGACAATGACTATTTGTCTTGTGAAGCCTAAAATAAATAAACACTTTCTGTCCCTCTCTAGAAAAAGTTTGCCCATCTCTGGGACCATGCAAAAAATAAACAACAGCAACAATAAAAGCAGAAATTTACTGAGTGCTTACACCACATCTGGCTCTCTGCTAAAGGGGTGCTGGCCTGGCTTTTACAAATTATCCAGTTTGTTTAGAACAGAAAATGTGTCTGGTATAAAGTTTTGATGATAACACTTGAACTTCTTACAGGTTACAAAATGCTTTTATATACATTAGAAAAAACATGGGCATTCCCATTTTATAAAATAAGGAAGCTGAGGAACAAAGATTTAGGTGTTGCCCCAGTTCTTACATATGTAGCAGAACCAAGAGTCTGAGCCCCTGTCACTACAGGTCTCTTGTAAATTGCCCACATTTCAGAAATATACATTGTTCAAATGGAAATCCATGTAGTCACTGCTGAGCATGTATATATAAAAAGTTGGACAAGCTTATTAACAATCTTGAGTCCAAAGCACACTACAAAAAAATAACTTAAATTGTCATTCCTGGAGATTTTCACCTATCTCCTTCTGTTGAGGTCAGAGGGCAGCAGCAGAAGTAAATACACAAAACTGAGCTCAAAGAAAATAAAAACACTTTTAACCACCTCTCAAACAAGGACTGGCCTGCTCTCTCAGTATGGACATTTTCTTTTACAATATTGTGAAAATTTTTATTTGATTTGGCTTCACGTTATGAGAAAAATTAAAACAAAAAAAAAACTTTCCCACACTGGAGGAAGAGAGAATCAAGATACTGATGGCAACAGAATCATGACCAGAGACATGAGAGAATGAAATTTTCATGGGGACTAAGAGGACCAAAAAAAGGCAGCACGTGGCCCTTTCTATAATTCTTGTGACATTATCTTCTCCCAGATGCCAACTCGTTCTGGAATATAGAAAACTGCTCTTACGCACCTTGTTATTTTTCTTCATAGAAAGCTGTCTGAGATCAGAACAAAGAACAAAGTTTTACAAATTATTTTACAAAATTCCCCCCTCCCCAATTTTTTTCAATAGTGTAAATCCTTGTTCATAAATAAATTCATGGATTTTCAGAGACTTGAAGGGGTTGAAACCAAAAAAAGTTATTCCACTGACTAAATATCCCCCACCCCGCTGGCTCCCAAGCACCCCAACACCACCTCCACCAGCAGCAGCAGCACAAAGGGGCTCGGCCCTCTTGAGACTAAGAGCACGTTCCCTGCAGAGAACCTGGTTTTCCTAGTGTGTGATGCCTACAGCATCTCTTACCCAGCTGAGGACTGACCTTGCCTCTGCCCGCCCTCCCCAGGCACCCACCCCTCCCGTGGCTCCCTGGAAGCCGGCAGAGCTTCAGCTGCCGTAACCTTGAAGGCTCTCCTCCCTGGCCACGTCTGGTT
>PVKY010013829.1:0-10850 GCA_004027775.1 Bradypus variegatus | reverse complement strand
CAGAGGACCAGGTGCTATCTCTGGCCAATGTGTGAAACTAGTGGCTGTGGACTGACCCAGAAAGGGGGCTTTCTGTCCCTTTTTCTCTCTCTCAACCTGAGCAGCTCAGTGGAGGAAGCCTCAGGCACTTTCAGCTTGCAGTGCTCTGCAGGAGAGAAAGCCTCAGCCATTTTCAGCTCACAGCTCTCTGACCCAGACAAAGGTGGAGACAGCAGAGTCAGAGAGACAAAGAACCTATTCATATGTAAGTGAAAACCTAAAGAGGAAAGAGGTGGTGCCCAGATTTACTACCTGCCTTTCATTCAGAACCAGACCCCAGAGCTTGGGAGAAAACAGCCATGGGCCACACCTCCTTAAACCAGTCTGGAGTGACAGGCTGACAGGTGCCACCTGCTGGGCAGAAGAGCACAGTGGCTTGAGAGATTGAGGAATATTCAATTCTCTACGACACACCCTCAGGCAAACCAGATACTGAATATTTCCTCTTTCTGAGCCTGTTCTGGTCTGGGAAAACCTGACTGGGGTAGCTAAGGAAACCAGATGCCTAGACAACAGAAAACTACAACTCACACTAAGAAAAATGAAGTTATGGCCCAGTCAAAGGAACAAACTTACACTTCAACTGAGATACAGGAATGTAACTAACTAAAGCTAAATCAATTAAAAAAGGTTAGGGAAGAGATGGCAAAAGAAAGGAAGGCTATAAAGAAAACAGTGGGCATATATAAGGTAGAAATCAAAAGTTCGAAAAAACAATGGGCAGAATCTATGGCAATGAAAAGCACCACACAAGAGACGAAAGACACAATGGAGACATACAAGAGCAGATCTCAAGAAGCAGTAGAAAATACTCTGGAACTGGAGAACAAGACACCTGAAAGCTTACACACAAAAGAACAGATAGGGAAAAGAATGGAAAAATATGAGCAACGTCTCAGGGACTTGAATGACAACATGAAATGCCACAATGTATGTGTCATGGGTGTCCCAGAAGGAGAAGAGAAGGGAAAAAGGGCAATAATAGAGGAAATAATCAGTAAAAATTTCTCATCTCTTATGAAAAACATAAAATTACAGATCCAAGAAGCACAGCATACTCCAAACAGAATAGATCTGAATAGGCCTATGCCAAGAGAATCAGATTATCAAGCTTCAAAGACAAAGAGAGAATCCTGAAAGCAGCAAGAGAAAAGTGATCCATCACATGATAAGATGTGTGCGGATTATCAGCAAAGGAAGCTTGATAAGACTGTGTGCGGATTATCAGCAGAAACCACGGAGGCAAGAAGGAAGTGATGTGATATATTTAAGATACTGAAAGAGAAAAACCGCCAACCAAAAACCTTATATCCAGCAAAACTGTCCTCTACATATGAGGGAGAGTTCAAAATATTCTCTGACAAGCAGACAATGACAGAGTTTGTGAACAAGATACCTGTTCTACAGGAAATACTAAAGAGAGCACTACAGACAGATAAGAAAAGACAGTAGTGAGAGGTTTGGAATACAATTTTGGGTGATGTTAGCACAGCAATGTAAGTATACTGAACAAAGATAACTATGAATGTGGTTGAAGGAGGAAGGTTAGGAGCATGTGGGAAACCAGAAGGAAAGAGGAAAGATAAAGAGTGGGACTGTATAACTCAGTGAAACGTAAAGTGTTCAACAATTGTGATGAAATGTACAAATATGTTTTTTCATGAGGGAGAACAAATGAACGTCACCCTTGCAAAGTGTTAGAAATAGGGAAGTATTGGGGGAAAAATATAATCAATGTAACTAGAGACTATAATTAACAGAAACATTGTGTTATGCTTCCTTTAATGTAACAAAGGCAATATACCAAGGCTAAATGCATACAAGAGGGGGTCATAAGGGAGGGGTATGGGACTCTTGGCATTGGTAGTGTTGTCTGACTATTCTTCTTTAGTTTAATGTTATCTTTCCTTTTGTTGCTTCCTACCTGTCATTTTTTTTTCTCTCTCTCTTTCTCTTGTCTCTCTACCTTCTCTGACTCTTCCTGCTGCGTTGTGGAAGAAATGGAGATGTCCTTATATAGACTGTGGTAAGGGCAGTGAATACATAAATATATGACTATACAGGGCATCATCAATTGTTTACTTAGGATGGAATGTATGATGGGTGAACAAAACCATCTACAAAAAAAATGGGTTGTTGAAGAATCCTTGAGGGTACTATATTGAGTGAAATAAGTCAGACACATAAGGACAAATATTGCAGGGTCTCACTGATATTAATTATAGTATGTAAACTCATAAACATGAAATATAAGTTACCAGGATATAGAATGAGGCTAAAGAATGGGGAGCGGTTGCTTATTATGAGCAGAATGTTCAACTAGGTTGAACTTAAACGTTTGGAAATGAACGGAGGTGATGGTAGCACATTGTGAGAATAATTAACAGTGCTGAATGGTACATGAATGGGGTGGAAAGGGGAAGCTCAGAGTATGTCACCAGAAGGAAAGTTGGAGGTTAAAAGATGGGAATGTACAAAACAGTGAGCCTTATGGTGGGCAATGTCCATGATTAACCATACAAATAGTACAAATCTCTCTCATGAAACAGAACCAATTGACAATACTATAACTAGAAGTTAATAATAGAGGGGCATATAGGGAAAAAATATACCTATTTCAAACTATATACTACAGTTAGTAGTACTTTAATGTTCTTTCATCAACAGTAACAAATGTTGTATACCAACACTATGTGTCAACAATGGAGGGAGGGTGGTTAGGGATATGGGAGGATTTGAGTTTCCTTTTTTTGTCTTAATTTATTTTCTGGAGTAATGAAAATGTTCTAAATATTGAAAAAAATTAATTGCGGTGATGGATGCATAGCTGTATGACGGTATCGGGGGCAACTGTTTGTACACTTTGGATCCATGAATAATCATACGGTATATGAACAATCATAATAAAAAATGAAAAAAAGAATATTGGGCAAAAACTAAGGAATTCTGAATAAACTATGGACTTTAGTTAAAAAAATAGAAACAAAAAAACAATTTCCATAGTCTATTTTTTATTCTGACTGTATGCAAATTATATATGCAAATTTTAGAAAATTTGGTAAAAGTATAAAGAAGAAATTATTCACAGTTCTATCAGCAAAAGACAATAACTGTTGACATTCTATTATTTCCTTCCAGTCTCCTTCCACTCTGCTTCCTAAGACTTCCATAGAGTAAAAAAGTCTGACTGGTCACTTAACATTAGAACTTGTGGTCATTTCCATTTTTAAAAGTTCTATAGAAGTTTTAATGCACCACTTCTCATTTTGAAATGAGACTTCTTTCCAGTTTATGTGAAGGAATACCAGTGGTCTCTGAAGCATCACAGACTATGTCAGGTCCCTTGAGTAAGAATATAATTTAAAAAGTAAGGAATACAAATACCACACAATTCCTAGATTTTCACGTGATACATACTTAACTGGCCCTTAATTATTATTATTATTAATATTTATTAATAAAAGTTTTTATTACCCAATATTAATAATAAATTATAGTATGCTTTTCCCTTTCACAAAGCTCCTTCATACAATTATTTCATTTTCATTCATGCTATGAGGTAGGTATGTATTTCTGTAGTGCTGACATGAAAAACGGAGTTACAAAGAAATTAAATGGGTTAAAATTTACTCAGCCAACTTAGAACACAAGAACTAGAAATCAGGGTTTGTAATTATCATCATTTATATTTGTTTTAGTCACTGTTAATTTACACAAGATCGATACTTCAGAGATGATACTGCAGAGGAAAAACATACTTGTTAAAATATTCTGGTAAAAGGTGCTATTAAACTTTAAAAAGAAGAAAGTGTTTCATGTTTGATTAGACTGGGCTTGAGAAATTCTAAAAACAAGGCAACCACTTATTTTGGGGAGGGGACATATGACTGATTCTATACTGTTTCAAAATTTCTTTAACATGATATAAATGCTTTCAGATCTAGAAACAGTTAAAACAATTGGAACATTCTGCATATACAGCAATATTCCCTTTTGTATCAAGGTACCTTGTATTCCTTATATCTCAGTTTCCTTATCTCTGAAATAGGATAACAATATCTATCTGATGGTTGTGGTGAACATTGAGTAAGTTAATATATATAGACCACTTAGAAATGTGCCTTAGCCACATTTAAGGATTTGCATTTTATTTCCTCTTTTCCTTAGCAGAAGGGAAGTACATACATAGGCTCTAAAACTTCAGGGAGGAAAAGATTTCACACACTCTTGAATTTTTAAATGCTGGTGTTCAATAAGTGATTTAAGAAGATGATCCAACTAAAACCTGAATGCTAAGCATCCAGGTACATGTCTACCTGTGAAATTTTAAATTATACTGTGTAGATAAGTGCCTACATCTAAAGGGGTCAGTTTATCAAATACATTTTTTCCTTGTAGAGAAATTAACTCCACATTTCATCAGAGTTTCATCATTTCATAATTACAGGTTTATGGCCGTGATTCCACGCTTTTCTTAAAACCGTTATGTGGGTTATTAAGCTGGACTTGAACGTGGAGATCAATCAAAAAACAAAACAAACAAAAATCTTCCCAGTGATAAGCAACAATTCTTATCTTTATTACCGTAATAACATGGGAAAAGCAATGGAAAAATACCTTCTATAACTGATTCAAAATTTGTGGTAAGCTGCCTGAAAATACTATTAAAAGGGGGAAAAATATTCCTGCATTCTCTTCCCCTTATAATGATGATTCAATAAATAGTTTTGCCCTCTTCTGGAATAGGTTTCTCAAGGATTATAGAGGGAAAAAAAAGTTTTGTCACTTTCTGGAAGGGCTCTCTTTTCCCGTGGAACACTCCAATGGGACAACATAGCACTTTAACTTGGGCCAAATGCAGCATCTGACCCAGGCACTCTAGACCACAATCCTAAATAATTGGCAGTAAAGGACATCTTCTGGATCCAACCCTCAAAGTTAACCGGAATCAATTCCATTCGCTTTAGAGCCTAAGCTTTCCCAAAAGATAATAATTATCACTACATGAATTACAGGTTTAAGATGCTCTTTAATTTCCTTCTCTTTCCATTCTGTACACCCATATACTTGTCCCCCCCAAAATTTTCCCCCCCAAAAAACCTAATACCAAAAGAAAAAGGAAACAAAAAAAAAGGCCCTCATCGTAGGGTCCCACTTTCCTCTTTTCAGAGAAATGAACGGCCTTGCGGAAAAGTAAAGCCGCGCTAACTTGAGGGACAGGCAGACAGAGCTCACCTTCTCAAGTCAAAACGCAGCGAGTGCACGGGCAGCTCTGCCACCAAGTGAAGCACACCGCACCTCCCCGACCCGTTTGCAGATTCCGCCAATGGCCGGGAGAAAGGGGTGCCCAGGTTTCCCCTACACCCCTGCCGCACCTGGAGCTCCGCGCGCCGCGCACTCCCCCGGGGACCACTCACCTTGCTGGGCTCCGGCGTCCTCAAGCAGCAGGAGGAGCAGTACGAGAAGGAGGAGGAGAGGCATGGAGGAGGAGGAGTTGGAGTACGAAGGGAGGTGGCGGGAGAGGGAGAGTACGGCCCGGGCGGGGGCGGCGGCCGCGGCCCGGACTCCGGAGAGCTGCAGGCTGAGCCCGGCTCTCACCACCGCCCGGCTCGCCATCGCGGCGGCCAGGAGTCCGCCTGCATAGTGGGGGCGCCCCGCACGCCGCGGGGCCACAGCACCGGCGGGAGAGCGAGAGGCAGCGCGCGCCTCGCCCTGCGTCGAGACCCCCTCAGCCCCCCACCCCGCTTTCGCCTCCTCCCCCTTCGTTCGTACCCTCCGCTCCCTCAGGCCGGAGCTCAGGGGAGGGTAAGGAAGGAAATCGAGGGTTCGAGCCGCGAATGGCGGGCGCGACGGAGCTGGGGACACGCGCCCCCCACCCTGCGTCCCTGGGACCCCGGTTCGACGCGCTAGCCCGCGGCTCTAGCTCGCTGGCTGGCAGGCTGTCCGCCCGCTCCCTCGCGCTCCCTCTGGCGCGCGTCGGCCACGCCCCTTTTCCCGCGACAGCCAATCCACGGCCGGCTCTGGTCCGTCTGGCTCCGCGTAACCCAATCAACACGCCCTCTCTTCGATCGACCCGTTAGCTTCCCGGCCCACTCCTCGAGCTCCACAACCCTTCATCTCTCTTCTCCAATCCCCTCCGGCCCTCGGAAGCCCGCCCGGCCCGGCCCCCGCCCGACCCGCGCGCCTATTATTGTTGGGACCGCGGCCGAAGCTGAACCCACTGAGGCGGGCGCTCGCTCTGGCCAATGACTTCCGGGACTTCCCCCATCCTTATCTCCTACTCCTCAGGCCCAGCTTGCTCGTTGCTCCACCCCTGCTGCACATCAGGCCACTGGAGATGGTGGGAATCCTGGATCCTGGATGGTTTTAGTTGGAAGGAGACAAGAGACTTCTTTTAAAAGCAGAACAGGTTGGTTGTTGAGTTGTTGTTTTAATTTTGCAGTTATTGCAGCACATTTGAGTAACAATAACAGATACAGTGTTCAACTTTAAACATATTTGTTTTCTGTGCCGTACATCCTTCACTGTAAAAGACAGTGAAGGAAGAAATTGTTAAAAAGGTATAAAATAAGATCCATGCTCACAAGACAATTTAAACCTAACATGCTAACATTCATTTACCTATTCTACAAAGAATTGCTGAGCACCTGCTATCTACCTTGCAGGCATTGTGAGAGAGTTGCAGGAGTTGCAGGCATGAAACAGAAATCTTGCAGGCTCTAGTGTGGGTACAGAAATGGAAATCCGTCATGCACTGTAGTTCACAGAATGAAATAAGTGCTAATTAGTTACAAGCGATTTGGTGGAGATATGTGAGAGGATGGAGTGACGAAAAGAAAGGGTGTTTAGGAGGGAGGAATCCGCAGGCCTAGGCAGTGATTGATTTTAGAGGGGAGAGAGGTGTCATCCAGAGTGACAACTTGGGTTCCTAAGCAGGGTGGTGTCAATAATAAAGACAGGAAATGGGAGCGGTGGAGCAGGTTGTTTGGGAAAGTGAGTTAATTTTGGACATGTTTAATTTGAGATGGCAGCTCAGCTAATATGTGAAGTTCTGTAACAGGTGGGCATTTTGTTCTAAAGCTCAGGTTAAGGAGTGTGCTGAAGTACTGTGTCTGGGAGTCATGGATAGATGTGATTTTCAGAACCTTGAAAGTTTTTTTTTTAGTATCCTTAAATGAAAATGAGAGTTGTAGTGGTCTTCGGAGGCCTGTTTCGACTCCTAATGTATTCCTCATACAATAAATTCTTTCCTTCAGATTTATTCAGTAAGCATTTATTGGATGCCTATTCAGATTTAGGCCTAATGTAGACAGTAGACATACAAAATTCAGTTCAGGAGTTCAAGGTCCAGTGTGGGAGGCAAACATGTAAGCATCATCAGTGCTGTATTGGAAGTATGGACTGGTCCCACAACACCACAGTGGAAGGAGGTACAGGAACCCATCATGGCAAGTATGAAACTTCAGCTGAGTACTGAATAAGAGAACAAAGTGAGGAAGGGAATGTCAGGCCAGGAGCAAATAGGCTGGAGCACAGTGTTGATGGAGCTGAAAGAGTTGGCTACTGCTGACTTAATCAGAGGAAGTGAGAAAATCATTAGGGGCAAGATTTAAGCCAGGCTAAGGAGTCAGCTTTTTATTTTGTAATATTAGGAAATAACTACAGGGTTCTAAGCAAGAAAGTGACATTATCAGATTTTTATTGTAGATAACTCAGACAGGAGACTGAGGAATGAATTGCAGTAAGAGCAAGACTGTAAGCCAGAGAGATTCCAACCAGAGACTGTTCCACTGATTTATGTGGTTTAAAAAAAAAGTGATAGTAAGTCTGCACTGCTGGTAGCAGGAGGGGGCTGAGAAATATTTATGATCTCAGTGACAGATTACATGTGGGGAGTTAGGAGGAGTCCAGGAAGATGCTCATGTTTCTAGGTAGAAAGTGGTGCCATTAACATAGCAATGGAATATAAGAAGGGGTAATGATCTGTTTGGACAAGGAAGTAGAAGTAAGATCATGCATTCAGTATCAAACATGACGTGCTAATGTAGCAAGTAGTCAGCCATGTTCTAAAACATCTAGTAATTGTCTGGGACAACTTGCCTTGTTTGTTGGAAAACTCTTTTCACAGGGTCGAATGATAACCTTGAGGTCACAGAGGTGGTGACAGAGTACAGTCTTATGAATCTCAGGCCAGCCCTCTATAGAGTAACCGTAACTGCATTGGAGACAGAAAAATTACCTGTGAACTACTGCAGTTATGGAAGCCCTTCTGGAAGAGGCAAATCCTAGGTAATAGCCATCCCTTCTCTTTACTAATGCAACATAGGAAGATCCAGACTCACATATACTTAAAGCAAGAGGTAGGAGCATCCCTTTTCTCATCTCTGTTGCAGTTACTGTCTAGTATTGAAAGGATTGTTAAAAGTAAAAAATAGAGAGATGATGAATGTCTAAACAAAGTCAGTTGCAAGGTAGGGAAGAGGAAGGAAGGGCCAGACTGGAGTTATATTTAAAGACGTGAAATCAGAAAGTCTTGGTGACTGATGCTGTATGACAATTCTATATTCTTATGTTTCACCTACCCTGGTTTTTCTTTGGAAATACAGGGTCTGCAACTCTGGCTAGAAAACATCTGTGAAGCTCCTTACTGCTGTATGTACAAAGGGAATTTCAGGTGTCGCACAGAAGTGAGAAGAGTAGATGATGTTTCTGCCCCTACTCTCCCTACTTCTACCATTGTCAGTTTACTGAGTTGCAAAATCATTGATATGTGACTGCTCTGAGATGACCACAATAACTTTATGGGACCTTACACCAAAAGAATACTACAGGCATTTGCTTCTGGTTTATGTTACCTTGCTTACTCCCTCAGGTTGCTCTAACCAACTTTATCATCTTCCCTCCCTTGGGGACATGGTGTGTTTGGAGGTTGACATCTGCTGAGGCAATGGGAGCAATACTTGTCCAGGACTGTTTCACTCTCTTGACTTAGATGGAGAGGGCCAGGTCAGACTGAGGATTCTAATCAGGAGCCCACATGGATAAGTTTGGAGAAGGCTATAATTATAGCAACCAGATGCCTCCAGAAGCTCAAGTGCCTCCACGATGTAAGCCCAGGTCTCAGCTCCTTCTCCCAGAGTCTCAAAAAGGTATGGGCTTTAGAAGGTCCCTTAGGGACAAGACCAACAGAGCATACACGAACTGAGCATTGCTTCATTGCACATAAGTTTGTTGGCATGGGCTGGGACTTGTAGTAGCCACAGTCAACTCTATTCATTGACTGGTAAATGAATCAATGTTTTGGATAAAAGCTCTGGGGAAGATTAGGGCTTCAGGAGAGGAGCACATGGAATAGCAATGTACGAAATCCCAGGAAATTAAAATGTGCGTCATTTTCATGTGTTTATGATTTTTTTTACTCCATGTTAAGAAAGTTTAAAATAAATATAGATCTTCAACCTAACTTTTAATTCACTGGACTTTCCTCCTCTATTCTTCTCTCTCCCTTTTTCTTTATTTTTTTCTTTGTTTATTCTTCTTTTAATGGGTAAAGTTTGGAGGGGCACAGAAAATTGAATTGATCTATAGAAAAAAGGGAAACATGAAAAGAATGGTTATGCCCTACTATTTTTGCCTTCAAATGAATCCTAACTCAGAGACTGCTAAGGAAATTAGAATGGTACCTTTGCTTCTGTCAGTAGAGAAGCATCTGGGTTTTAATGGTATGATATGGTAATAATCATTGGCACCATCATTGCTATTAAATATCTGTTAGCATTAATAAAATACAAGAGGCTCATTTAAAATGGTATTTATACTGGAAACCTTGAGATGGTGGTATGTAATGAATCACTGGTGGGCTTTATTAGCTAGTATTTTTGGCAGGATAACAGAAACAGGGAACCAATGAGAATTTACTTTTGTGATCTTCCAGCCAGGTGGGAGAGTAAGAACAGAATGGCAGTTCTGGGGAAATGTTTCAGTCTTCAAAGACCAGAACCCTCAGATCTGGCTAATTTTTTCATAGGAGTATTGTCATTGTCCTGTTGACTGTTTGGACAAATGTTTACAGGCAAGTTTGTTGCTAAATGTCTGAATTCTGCTAAGGAGAATTTCTTCCTTTCTGTGAACAGAAGTGGTTTGGATACATATTTTTCTTTTTATCTTATGAATTTCTTTCCTTTAGTCATTTAGTCAAGTCTAGCTCTCAGGGTTATTGCTCAAATTTTCTTAACATTTATAACTATTTCTTTAGATATTTGTTATAGGAAATTTAAGACTATAAACAAAATCTTTTTAAAAAGTGCTAAAACTTAATTTATTATTGAAGATATTTAATTTCTACTAGTTCAGGGCCTAATGACATTATTTTTTCTTGTAAGGGTAACATTGGCATAATTTTCAGTAACATGAGTGGCCTTCATTGTTTTCCATTTACCTCCTCCTCTACTACAAGCCATACCCCCCTCCCTACACACACACATACACACACACACTTTATTTTTATAGGAATGGAAGAAATTGAATCAATTCAGTCTCTTGTGAGCCAAAACAAAATGGCTTCACCCTGCTATTCTATCTCTGATGGAGGCTCCAAAGGATTTTAGTAAAAGCATGTGAAAACTGCCATTCATTACATCAGTGTCATACCTAGAAATTAGAGAATTAATTATATAGTTAGCATGAATGATTAGGAGGGAGCTAAAATATGGATAGTGAACTTACCCAAATATGTGAGATGATATGATTTAAGAAAGCAGTAGTTGCATGCCCTCTTCTGCTACTCATCTGATCTTTCCTTCTGGACCCTT
>PVKY010013828.1:0-10853 GCA_004027775.1 Bradypus variegatus | reverse complement strand
TTCTAGTTTGCTAATACTGCAGGAATGCAAAACACCAGAGATGGATTGGCTTTTATAAAGGGGGTTTATTTGGTTACAAAGTTACAGTCTTAAGGCCATAAAGTGTCCAAAGTGATGCATCAGCAATTGGGAAATGGATAGTAAAAGTTACATGTCAAAGAATTGTCAGCTTGAAATGGTTAAAATGGGGGAGAAATGCAAGCACAATTTGTCTTCTGGAAGAGAAACAAAAAAACAAAAAGTGGTGATCTCTTTTCCTGCCTGTTCCAAAATTTTATCTTTATGTTGAAGTCCACTAACTCTATTAGGCTACGTTTCAGGGTCAGTAATTCCATCAGCTGGGGCATGGAATGCCCTTCACTCTGCAGAAGGAGGTCTTCTCTTACTTCTGTGGTGGGTTGCGCAGGTGCCTTAGAAAAGCATGTTCTTAGTCTTACTTCATTCCTGTCGGGTGAGCCCACTATAAACAGGACGTTTGCAAGCTGTCGTTTCCAGATGAGGTGTGGCCCACTGAGTCAGGCTGGGTCTTGGTCCTGTCCCTGAAGCCTTAGAAGCCACAGAGAGCAAGCCCGGGAAGAAGCCAGAGTGGGAAGTCCATGGAGCCCGGGAGAGGGGGAGATGGAAAGGCCAAGGACCCAAGAATCGCCGGCAGTCAGCCCAGAATGCGACTGCCTTGGGGAGAAGGCATCACCTAGCCTCACAACCATGAGCCAATAAATCCCCGTTGTTGAAGCCAACATGCGGCATGCCATCTGTGATCATAGCTAGGAAACTAAGACAATTTATGACAAGTTTTCTTTAATCTTTAAAGCTTTGTTCTGTTAATTCATTTCACTTCTGTAGAGAATTCTGCAGAGATTCTGTAGGTATTCAAACTCCTGCTGCCTCATGCCCTTCTGACTCCTAAATTCCACTCATGGGCAGTCAGTTTTGTTCATTTGTATCATTCCTGTCTTTTCCATATCTCCTATTGGGTTTTCTGCAGCACTGCTTCCAAATTTGTCTTCTTTCCTGTGATGGTATTATTTTATTCCCCTCTCTTCTCAGTCTGCACACATCTTCCCACCTGCATCCTGTGTGCTCACAGCTGTGCCACATGGTCCCACCATGATGCCAGGGAGGCTGGCAACCCTTGTATTTCCTTCAGGTGGCCACATGTCCAGCTAAAAATGGGGAATCCTGTGGCTTAGAGGAACAAATGTTGGGGTACAACTCGTAGATTTCACCATGCCTTGAGTTGAAGAGGAATTTAACAGGAAAATGACAAAATTGTTAGAAATAGCAAGGCCTACAAACATTTGTGGAGCACTGCCTAAAGCTGTACACTAAAAGAAATTTAGAACTTTAAATATAGTTATGAAAAACTAGCAGTATTAGAACTTAGCTAAGCATTCAGCCAAGAAGCTTGAAACAGAACAACAACAAATAAGAAAAGGAATAAGAAGGAAGTGCATAATAAAGATAGGGACGAGGAGGAAACTCATGGAGAAGATGAACAGCCTAGAGTTGATTCTTTAAAAAGATTGATATATAATCCTCTGGCAAGACTGAATACAGATAAAAGGGAGACAATGCAAATAAATATTCAGAATTTAAAAAGAGAAAGCAATTTAGCAGCAATTTAAAATCATAAAAGACATAATGTACAAACTATACACCAACACTCTTGAAAACCTAGACAAAGTTGGCACTGAAAGAAATAGAAAACTTGATTAGACCAATAACTATTACAGGAATTTTAAAAAACCCAGACCTGAACTAGTTTTACAAGTGCATTCTAATTAATTGTCATGAACAGATAATTTCTATCTTCTATAATAATTTCTTAGAGTATACAAGAAGTTTCAAAAAAAAAACAGAAAAATTGGGAAGTAAAAAAGGAGGAACAGACATCTGAGTCAATCATTGATTTCAAAACCAGATAAGGACAATACTAGGAAATTAAAGGACAATTTACTTATGAAAGTAGATGTGAAATAAAGTTATTATTTACTAATAAAGTAAATATTATTTTAGCATTACAATGATTTAAATAATGCATAATGATCAAGTAGTATTTACTGTAGGAACATAAGGATGAATAACCATCATGAAATCTATCAATAGAGTTCACTACCTTAATAGACTGAAAAAGAAGTATCGTTTTATGATGAGTTCAACAGATGCGGACGACAGCGAGCACCGTCCTTGAGGGGAGTCCTGGACACGCGCTGCTTCTGTCTCCCGGCTGCTAAATCAATACCAGGCAACGGTCGGCTTAAACGATGGGCATTTGTTGGCTCACGGTCTTGAGGTCGGGGGGAGTCCAAAATCAAGGCGTCATCAAGGCGATGCTTTCTTCCTGGACTGTGGTGTTTGGGTACCGGCTGCTGGTGGCCCCTGGTCCCCACCTTCTCCACCACGTGGCAACACACATGGTGCCTCCCCGGGCCTCCCCCTTCTCTTCTGGGTTCCCGGGACCTCAGCTTCAGGCTGTGTCCTCTGGCTCTCTCTCTCCCTCTGTGACCTCCCCTGTAAGGCCTTCAGTAATAGGGTTAAGACCCAACCTGATTCAGCTGGGCTGCACCTTAGCGGAGGTCACCTCATTAAAAGGTCCTGTTTACCAGAATTCACACCCACAGGAATGGATTAAGTTTAACAACATGACTTCCTGGGGTACACGGCTCCAAGCACAACACATACCCATTAAGACTGAGAACAAAGCAAGCATGCCTGTCGCAGCCAATGCTATAAGACAAGAAAAAGAAACAGGAAGTATAAGGATTGGAAATGAAGAGACAACACTATCACTATTTTCTGATAATATGATCATCAATACAGAAACCCCAAATTAACAAATTATTTGAACTAATATGAGATTTCTGCAATATTGCTAAATATAACATATAGCTACAATATTGCTAGATACAATAGACTGATTTATTAAACTCAGTAGTGTTCCCCACCCATTCGGCATGGGTCTTGATTAGTTTTACTGATTACTTTAAAAAGAGCTTTACAGGCCCAGACATTTGCTGGCTGACGCTCATGCTTAGAGCAGCTGAGAGACACATTTTGAAGACGGCCATTGGAAGGTGACGCTGACATTTTGGAGAAGGCCATTTTTAAATGCAACCTGGGAGCAAGCAGACAACAGCCACATGCCTTCCCAACTGACAGAGGTTTTCCCAGACACCAATGGCCTTTCTCCAGTGAAGGTACCCAATTGTTGATGCCTTACCTTGGACACTTTTATGGCCTTAAGACTTAACTTTGTAACCAAATAAACCCCCTTTATAAAAAAAATCAACACTGTTTCTCTATAGTTGGCAATAACTGACCAGGAAATACAACAGAAACAAGACCTCAGCCATGACTGCAAAAATACTCCATGATGTGTGGGGATTAACTTGGTTCAGGTTTTGGTGACCCACGTAAACTACTCTGTCCTGGCCGGCAGCAGGGTGGGCGGGTGGCTCATCCAGGCCAGTCGCACATCCAGCTCCTGACTTACCGGTGACTGGTGTGGGGAAGTGGGTGCACAGTGCGATTCTGGGGAAGAATCCTGGCTTTTGCTTGCACCTCCAAATGCACCCAGAGGGTGGCTGTGGAAGGGGCCAAGCACAAGGATGAAGGGCACACACTGTGGGGACCTGGGCCTTTCGTTACAAGACCGAGCTGCCGAGTCAGCTCAGCCTAGAAGAGCCAAATCTTGTCTGCTCTGTTTTCTGCTATACCCTAGTGCTTAGGATCAGTTCGGCCTTAGTGGACCCTGAAGGAATAAAGAATTTCCTGTCATTCAGGCCAGTTTGACACAGGTTTCTGTTACTTGCAGGTGAAAACATTGTAACAGATAGATACAGACTTCACAGAGGGGATTTTGAAACTCTATCAAGAGATAAAAAGGAACACAAGAATGCAGAGATCTACCCTATTCATGGGTACGTATAAGCTGAGAAACTCAAATTAGCATCCAAATCTTTCGTAATTCCAATAAAAATTCCACAATGATTTGCGTGTGAGTGAAACTCAACAAACAGAAATTCAGACGCAAAAGCAAATGTTCATGAATCAATAGGTTATGATGAGGCTACTGTGTTTTCAGATATTAACACATATTACAAAGCCACGTGAATATGGCGTGGTGGTGTCATGAAAACATAACAGCTGAACCGGAGCTCATCGGGATGCCCACGTCTAAACGTGACCCTGACAGACAAGAGGCGGCAGCGCAGTCAGTGGGAAACGACGGGTTTTTGGTAGATTATGGTGGGAAAACTGACTCACTATATGTTGAAAAATAAAGCTGGGTCCCCATCTCAGACCACAATCAGAGGTGACATTGAAGCTGAGCTGCATTAAAGACTTGAAAGTGAAAAGTGAGATCACAAAACAAAAAGAAGAAAAAGTAGATCTCTGTGATCTTGGGGGTGCAGGCAAACTTCTTAAGTAAGACCCCAAAGCATAAACCGGAATTGATGGATGTGACCCGACAAAAATGAAGGGCTGCAATGGGGACGCCACGGAGCACGTAGACAGGAGGAGACGGGGTGACAGCCCTTGCAAAGTCTGCAAAAAGGAACTCCCAGAAATGAACAAGAGGAGGACAGAGCCACCCACAAAATTAGCACGGGGAAACACAAACAGTTAAGACATCCCTGGTGATGAAGGAAATTCCAGTGATGAAGCTGTAGTGAAATCTGTCCGTCAAATTTTTCAGTCATTTCCAGGATAGGGTTTTGGACACTGCTGGAGCGAACTTTCCATACAGTGGCTCCAGGTAAACGATGCCCGCGCCTGCCCAAGGCCGCAATTCCCGACTCCCCCGAGGCCCCCCTAGGCAGGACGTTAGTCTCCATGTCACTCTGGTGCCTTCAGGCTACTGAGTTCTCTCCCGGCTTCTGACGAACGGAGTCATCAGACTAAGATTATTTTCCAGTCCTTGTAATGCTGAGAAGTTAATATATTTAACATATCTATAATCAGCTAAGTTACAAAACGGTTTATGGGACCATCACATTTAATTAGTTTCCTTTTACACATTTTCGTTCACCTTCATCCAGGAAGGTTTGCAAACATCATGTGGCCAAGTTCACTGTTGCTGCTGAAGAACAAACACATTTCCATCCAATCTGAGATTGAATCATTGTATTGGTATTATCTGTTTTGTTTCAAATGGTGTATCATATTCTTAATTTTATGCTACCTTCCATCTCTCATAGTTTTCATCCTTTATTGAATTGTATATACTAGAATCCTTTCATTGTTCATGGAGCTAATACACCAGGCTAACAATATTAACATTTGTGTGTCAAAGGCAGGTTTCTATGAGGATGATTTTCCAGTCTTTTTCTACTTCTGACTCCTGGTTCACTGGAGTGCTGTCTGAGTCGGGGCTCGAGAACTTTCCAGGCTTTTTTCGTAGCAGCTCCAGAGACTGCCCAGGAGGGCCCTTCTTCCAATTTCCTTCACCATTTCCAGATCTTCATATGTTTTATTAAATTCTTGTTTTGTTTATTTGATACATGGTGTTGCCATCAAAATTGAGAAAACATTTAAAGTGACACTGTTTAAGAAATATCTTTATTGCCTTTCCTGGGAATAACTGAATCCAGCGCCTTAAAGCCCGATGGAAACGTCTGTAAAATTTTCCAGAATTTTGACTGGCATCCCCCTGCCTTACGCTGGCTGCATTAGACCAGAAGTGTTTGCACAAAACCCACTCCGCTCAAGCGGCACAATGAAGTCTGATATCTCAGCTTTGTTCTTTCCGGCCCCAATCCATTAACCTTGCTCTAGTTTTGAATTCTGTGTTTTAGGTCAGTCCCCCAAGCCCGCGTGACGCGGGAAGCTTTCTCAGCCTGGCCCCCGACAGAAAGGGTTGGGTGAAGGCTCCGGGGCCCGGAGTGCCCTGGGGTCATCTGCTGCCCCTCTCCTGCGGGGCTGCGCTCCCTCGTCCGAGGCCATGGGGTCAGGGGGGCTGGAAATGCGCCGAGGCCTGCTCATTCCGCGGTGCCCACCAGAGACCACTCAGCTCCATGCTGCTCGGAGGCCTCTGACCCGGGGTCATGGGCACCTTCCCGGTACCTCAGGGTGGGCCTTTGTTGACCCTGCCAGCCATGTGACCTCGTGAGACGGCCCAACCCTGACGTTTGGCCCTGGGGTCAATGCACGTTACCCACACGTTGTTTAATTGAACAGTTGATTAGGATCAAACCCGAGAGATCTGCCAGACGGGACGGTGGGTTGAAGGCCGCAGGTCAGGAGCCAGTGGCAGCAGAACACGTCGGCAGGCCCTGGGCCCCATCCTCTCAGTGGGGACCCAGCCAGGAGAGACCCCAGCCCGGGAGAGACCCCCCCACCCAGCACACGTCCCACATTCCCCTCCAGTGCCCAGTGGTTCACTTGGGGTCAGCAGAAGGGGCCACCAGCAGGAGGCCTTTGACCTCTCTATGGCCCCAGGGACCTCCACCCACCCCCGACTGGGTACTTGCCTTTCCCCCCACAATCCTGGGGGCGCTCACCTCACAGAAGCCAGGTGGCTGCCGTTCAACTTCAGCTGGCTCAGGTTGGGCAGGTGCAGCCCTGTGAGGTGGCAGGAAGGAGAGGCTAGTGTAGGGCCCCTGCTCCCTGCCCTCCCACCCACCTCTGCATGGGACAGCCCTGCCCACCAGCCACTCCAGCTCCAGGGGCTGCATGGCCCCATCCCCCCACCCACAGCCCAGCACAAGCAAAGCGGGCTGGACCTTGCCCTAAAGGACTCATTGGAACAGTTGGGAAAATTTGAATAAGATCTGCAGAATGCGTAAGAGCAGTGCACTGATGTTCATTTCCTGACTTTGATCCTTGTACTTGGGGAGTGCACCCTGAAGTATCTGTGGGTAAAAGGGGCATCTCAGGTAGAGGGAAAACAACAATTACCTGTGTGTGTGTGCACACGTGTGCATGTGTGCGTGCATGTAAGTGTATGCACATGAGTACGTGTGTGCGTGTATGCAAGTGTGCATGTGTGAATGCATGAGTGCAAGTGTGCACATCCACGTTTGTGTACATGCATGCGAGTGTACATGTGCAGTGTGCATGCGAGTGCCTGCGTGTGCACATGTGCATGCATGTGGTATGTGAGTGCACATGTGTGTGCAGGTGTACATGTGTGGTGCATGTGTGCATGGGCGTGTGTGCACACATGTGTGCAGAGTGCCGAGTGTGCACGTGTGTGCATGCATGTGAATATGTGTGGGCATGTGTGAACACACACACACATGTGAATGCATGTGTGCATGTACATAGGTGTGCATGCATGCTCTGGTGTGCATGTGTTTGCATGTTTCAGGGCATGTGTGTGTGCATGCACAACAGGCAGAGAGAATGATAAAGCAAACGTGAACTTTATCATTCTGGGAGTCTGGCCAAGGGCACACAAGGGTTCTCTGTATTGTCCCTGCAACTTTTCTGTAAGTTTGAACTTATTTCAAGGTGAGCTTCGACTCCACCTAAGAAGGAGGGGCTGTGATTCGCTGGGTCCTGTTACAACCGTTGCTGATGTGCGGGCAAGTGACGGGAGAGGCTCCGTGGGGCAACTGGGAATGTGAATCACCGACAGGGGTCTGAGAAGCAGGTGGACGAGGTCCTGGGGTGCGGTCAGTGCTGCTTTCAAAATGGGACAGAGCCGGCCTTGGGGGTGGCCAGGTGGGGGCGCCTCACCGAAGTTGCCCAGACTGTGCTCCCGGGTGTCGACACGCATCTCCAGCACGCTCACTGCTGCCAGGTCGCCCACCTGGGCCAGGGCCTGCTGCGGGAACAAGGGGTCGGCCCTGGGGGGCAGGACTCTCGAGGCTGTCCCCTGCCTCGGCCCTGTTGTGCTCGGCCGCTGGACTTTGGTGGGACAGAAGGGGTGCGGCGTGAGCAGAGGCTGGGGGCCCAGGGCCAGCGGAGACCTGCCAGTCCCCAAAGGATGCACACGGGACACACAGTCCAGCCCCGCGGATCTGGGCCACAGCTGACTCCAGACTCCAGACCAGAAAGACACCGCGAGCCACGGAGTCCTGGGGCTGCTTGTTAGGTGGCATTGTTGCAACAGTAGCTGATACACAGAACAGTTCGGACTTACATGTAGCTCCAATCACTACCACGAAAGGAAACCTAAATTACATGGTACTGGATTCAGAGCTGGGTGGTGGGAAGCAATGGGACTTATTGTGACCCATGTGATGAGGTGATGACACATCTAGCAAACCCGTCCCTGCAATGACCTGGGGTGGCAGAAAATGTACACAGTGAATTTGCAAACTGGGCAAAGCAGTCTCAAGGCAAAATGTGGGCAGAGTGAGTTGGCAGTTGTTTGTTGCATTGGATAAGGTAGTTCAGAAAACAGAACTCACACGGGATAGAGAGAGCCCAGGAATTCTGGAATGTGCAGGCTTGAAAAATAAGATGATTTTTTAACTCCATCAGTAAAAGAAATGAGAAGTTCTTGTAGTTAGGAAGTCCCAGGCAGACTCCATCTCAGGGCAAACCCTAGACTGCCATGCGCAGCCCACGGGGTTGGGCTCCAGGAAAGGAGAGAGCACGTCCCCAAGAAAGCCCGAGATGCCCAAACTTTCTGTGGTGAAGCGTAGAGGGAAGAGCATCCAAAGATAGCCGTGGGGTGTGGCTGGAGCACATGGCGTCAGCTGGGATCAGCTCCAGCAAAAAGCAACCAGGCCCAAAGAATGCAGAAAACTGTAATTTTGACAAGAACTCTACAAAGGTGGGGGAAAGGAGGAGCACCGGAGCCTAGTTTCATATCAAAACAAAGTCATTATCAAAGCAAACGAGCTTGCTATGGGTTTGCGATATTAAATTTAAACCGTGGTAGGCACAAACAAAATACTGGAGAATACGTGAGCTCACGGAGCTGGAAATTGGAGGACAGGCTGCCAGGGGCTGACGAGAACAGGTGTAGGGCTTCTGCGTGGGAGGGGGGGAGCTTCAGCAGGGGTGGTGGTGAGAGCTCGGCAATATGCCCAACGCAACGAACCCCACTGAATGGTGTGCTCGGGAGGGGGGGGACGCGCAGGTTTGTATCGTGCACATGTTCTCACAATTAAACAAATGAAACAAAAAGCAACTAATGAGAATGACAATTAAATGCAGTAAATAATCCTCGATGGGATCCAGCAAAGGGGAACAGGCTCAAAGGGACATTCTTGGGACATCTGAAAAACCTGGAATATAGGCCGTGAGCTTTCTATCCACCTAAATTTCTGGAACTTGATAACTGCGCTTCAGGTGGTTACGCAGGTGGAACATCCTTGCTCTCAGCAAATGGATGCAGCAGTGTGAAGTGTTGAAGGGGCCCGGGGAATACAACCACCTAGGCGCAAGTGCTCGGAAAAGGAGCTGATACCCAGACAGACAGACGGATAAAATGACATGGAAAACGTCGCAAAATATTAGAGTTGGTGGATCCGGGTATGCGGGGCGGGGTGGCGGTTTTGGGGTTCTCTGTAGCCAGCAGGCGTGGGGCTGACCCCCAGGGGCACTCACGCTTCCTCACACAGGCCACACAGAGCCCCCGGGAAAGGAGGCCCTTCCCAGGAGCCAGAACCAGGCAGAACGGGGCCCAGCCTTCCCGGGGCGGGGTGAGGGGAGACCAGGGGTCTCCCCCCCTCTGCTTGGCCCCTCTCTCTGCCCCCCATGTCTGTGTGCTCCTCTCGTCAGGGCACAAGCCAAGGGACTCAGGGACCCCACTCCACGGTGACCTCATTTCAGCCTGTTACTCGTACAAAGTCCCTTTTGCCAAAGAAGGTCCCGTCTCGAGGTTCTGGGCGGCCCCTGT
The DNA here is from genome assembly GCA_004027775.1 of Bradypus variegatus. Taxonomy (NCBI): domain Eukaryota; kingdom Metazoa; phylum Chordata; class Mammalia; order Pilosa; family Bradypodidae; genus Bradypus; species Bradypus variegatus. The sequence goes on along the minus strand of PVKY010013828.1, from coordinate 1,054 downwards.
CCCCTGGGCCCGGGTCCCAGGTGGTCTCGATGCACAGTCGCAGGCCCCGGCCTGGGAGTGACGCCGGCAGTGGAGGCCCTGGGCGGGGGGTTCGTTCCCCGGGGTCTGGGGCTGTAGCTGACTGACACGGACACCCAGCGAGCCAAGGACAGGCGGACGGAGACCTGACCTCCCCATGGTCGTCTGAGGGGCGGGTGGCCCTGGGACCGGGGTCCAGCGGGGTCGGGAGATGTGGCCACGATACTGGCTCTGAGGAGAAAGCCCAGGTGGGTGGAGGCTCCGGGGCTGGACCAGTCCTGCCCTCCCCAGGCCAGGGCACCCTGCCCACCAGGGACCCTGCCCCGTGGGACTCTCCCGGCCTCTGCGCTCACAGCTGCCCCTGCCTGGATGTCCGTGGAGCTAATGTCCCCACCCAGACCTGCTGCCGGCTCCCGGCTCCCGGCTGCACCTGCCTCTCCGTGGACACAGCCCCCGTCGCTGGGGACTGCCTGGCTCCTCCGTCGGACACATGTGTCCCTCCCGGGAAGGGCCTCCGGAGTCCCAGCGAGCAGGCGCTCAGGGTCCTGGGGCCACCCCCCAGGACGTGGCCCCAGAAGGGCCGGTGGGGACAGCAGGTGGGGGGAGCCTGAGTGCGGCTGGCAGGGAGATGGCAGGTGGGAGGAAAGGGGCAGCCTGGGTGGGACAGCCTGGGGGTGCGGGGGGGCAGCCTCGGGGGCTGCTGGCGGCAGGAAGCCCAGGTCTGTCAGGAAGGCCTGAGTCTGCTGCCTGGGGATGGCCAGGGGGCGGGCCTGGGCTGGACCAAGTGGCTGCCCCGATGCCGGGGGCTGCTGGGTGGGAGGCAGTGGACCCAGGGGTCTCCACTTGCTCCAGCCCTGGGCTTCTCCCCTGCTGCCCACCCACCCAGGACCTCCCACAGCACCCAACCCAGTGCCACCGGCTGAGCCCCACCTGCCCCCGCCTAGTCTGTCGGGGTGTCCGGGGTCACTGCCTCCCGGCTGTGGGCAGGCCTGGGTGAGCCCCCCGAGCCCCCCACCCTTGGGCCCCAGGGCCTTCT